>JAAGKR010005835.1:0-47716 GCA_011419295.1 Clarias macrocephalus
TATTATTATTATTATTATTATTATTATGTACCACGCTCACTCTATGAACACATTGAGTGGAGGAGCAGCAACACAGGACAGTCAAAGACAAGGCTGCCAAGTTTTCATGGTACAGTAGATTGCACTTGTTTAAAAATGCCAAAATGTCATCTCAGATCATTGGCATTTAATAATTTAAATCCAGATCTGCAAACAAAGGCAAAGTGCAGGCACCGGTAGTGTGTCTTTGAACCATGTTAAATATACTGCAAAAACTTTGAGATGAAAAAAGGGAGGGAGTAGTAAAAGAAGCGCTTAATGAATGGAGGTGGAGACATACTGTAGACACAAAGACATTGGGATATTAATCAGAAGGCTGTGAGTTCAAAACCCAGAATGAGCTCCTACTTCTGTTCGATTCTTATTTTGAGAAAGACCCTTCAGGTTAAGACATTTAGCTGTATGCTACACCCAGTGTGTCTAACTGTATCTGGTACAGGTCTGGTCTGGGCACAAGGGACGCTCTGACCCAGTTGTCTAGCCATCACAACTTGGCCCTTGTCGAAGTGGATCAAATCTTTACATTGCCCAACTCTTTCAACTCTATTTCACCCCCTGACAGGTGCCTTTGTAATGAGATAATCAATGTTCTTTACTTCAATGGTTTTCAGTGTTATGAAAACCATTGAACTGGTTTATTAGAGATTGATTGAAGAACCATTAATGGTTACTCAATTGTTCGTTTCAGAAAGAGGTCGAAGTAGTTCCATGTTAAAATGACAATGGATGTACATTACTGGGCCGAACTGGGACACCTCTGAACAAACCTTGAACATTGAAATAAATCAGTAACATTTCATAATAGACCACTTTTCTTTTAACAGTTTCAGGATTTTTTTTTACGCTCAAGAGATAAAAGCAAGTCAGAGCCAAAGTCGGCAAAATGGGGCAATTTTTCCACTTGGAAAAAAAACGCTCTTTTTAAACTTTACAACATTTGAGTCAAGAGAACTGACACAGATTGCTCAAACCAAATCCTGACTTATCCTTATCTCCATCATTGTTTAATGCATTTTATTAGAAATATATATTATATAACATTTACACCATGTATATGGAATAGGGGCATGAAAATTAAAACAGCACTGTGCAAAATTAAAGATAGGTTTATTATATGAAGCATAACATATCTTGAGTAAAATAACACTACTATGCAAAAGTCTGGACTTTTTTGGCATTCAGTCTAGTTCCTGAACCTGACCAGTTCCAGAGACAGGGTCCCAGAGGAGGTTTGTATATATATATATATATATATATTTTTTTTTGTATCTTTTAGATATTTTTTTTGTATCTTTAATTGAATCTACGTCATTTATTTCAATATGAAGAAATGAAGGGGCTCAAAACTTTTGCATAGTACTGAATCTCTGATTTCCTGGACAGGAGATCTCAGTGGTAATGAGATTTGCACTGACCTTCTTTATTTATCTGACCATAATGAAATCCTATCCTGGTTCAAGTAGTAATGCTACATGTGTACAAGCAGATCCTAGTAGCTGCATTAATAATAATAATAATAATAATAATAAACAACTAATTAAATGTCCCTGAAATAAAAATGCAAATGGGTGCAGAATTACATACTGTACACTGTGAGAAAAGTGAAAATTCTGTGCTTCAAACCTTGCTAAATTGGTAAAAAATAAAAATCTCTCTATCTCTGTTCAGTGCATGAATGCGCTGTGTGTGTCTGACTCAAAGGAAGACAATAACTGATGTACGCAATTGATTTTTTTAATTAAAAGTTAGGTAGCCACTGTACAGAGAGCTTACAGGGAAGGAAATTTACAACACAGAAACAGTACTGATCATGGTCATGCATTCAGCAGTCAGATGAAATTGCTAAAGAAAGCATAGAGTTAAACGACCGTAAATTAAAAAGGTCATAACAGGAAGAATAAAAGACGCGATTATACAGACCTCATCCTGACACTGATATGGAAGCTGTTTACACAATTAGAAGCTTGAAATATTTCACTAAAACATTATTACTGCAAATGTAAAGACAGAGAACATCTTCTGTGGTATTTACCACGAGAGATTTATTATATCCTATCCCCAATATTATATGCCCTATCCATTCCTTTACTGGTGTAAATGCTGAAGGCGTCAACTTAAAAAGACTGACGTTTAACGGCTAGTGAAGTGACGCAGTCGAGGTTTCTCACCTTCCAAATAGGAGGGGAACACAATAACACCTGTCATTATTGTACTGTAAATACTGATCACTAAACATAATAACACCCTGAGTAGCAACTGGATCTAATCGAATGAGACCGAGTCTGATGTCTGAGTCTGATCTCCCGGACTGTATGCTGGACTCAACGACTGATCGCGAGAGCTGCTGCTGCTGCTAGAACTTGTCTCTCACACACAAACGCACAAACACATAGAGAACAGGCATGAAACCTCATAAGGCAAGGTGAATACAGCATTTGTAAAGAACGGACAAAAACCGGTGGCAGGACATACAGAGGATATAATACAGTTAGCTCAAGAGGCATCTTTTTTTCCCCATGACACATATACAGCGTTAGCTTACATGGAAAATAAATCATTGCACAAAGCCAGTGTAACACATAATACACTTTCTTAGATTATTCTAAAAAGAGTACAATAAAACAAGGATTACATAATGACATACTGGGTAAGATTCTCTTCCTGGAACTAAAAAAAAATAAAATAAAATAAAAATCATACCTATTTGTGCGGCAATATGAACAAAATGGCACTCGTTCTCGGTACAAAGCTGTTATTAACTCATGAGCTTGTTTTCTTTTTGGAAAGAAAGAAAGAAAGGAAAAACAAAAAAAACATTGTTTATGGATTTTATAGATAGCAATTTGCTTTAACACTCCACCAACCCAAGATTAAAATCGAGTGCAGAGAACACATGATGAGTATAGGGATCTAGTGAAAAGGGTTAACAGTGCGAAGAGTAGCACCTGTCTGAGAGCCATACGTAAAGAACAAAACAGGACATCGCTCTCGCTCTCTCTTTCTTCTCACATGGCAGAAACAGCTAGAAGTAAAAGGCTAAATGCGGCTCGTCTTCTCCGTCTGAGCGCGTCTCACATTGGCGAGGCCACATCCGTGTTCATTTCCATGTCCAGAGTGAGAGAATCTGTGAAAATAAATGAGAATCCGTTGTGATACTCGGATAGAAACGACGTTTTTATTTGTTAAAATATCACAGGTGGTGTGTGAGGCTCTTAATGCCCAGCGTATGGTCCATTTGGTCAGGTAGAGCGTGGCGAACAACCCGCACAAAAATGGGAAAATGTGACTGGCAAAATAAAAGAGTTATTTTTAACAGACTCTTAACTGTCTTTTGGGAAATCAGAAGAGCTTTGGAGAAATGGCAGCACAATATTTATTCTCTTTTCTCATTTGCTCTGACAGTAATGCCAGCTCTAATTAAATGATATATAATCACAGGTTTAATATTAATATACTCGTCCTAATACTTTTCAATAGTAACAGCTCATGAACAGGTGCTTGTACAGTGGACAGTCCATGTTAGTAACTGTGTAAAAGGCTTTTAAAGCTTCTGCTACGAGATATTTGTCTTTTTTTTTTTTGTTAGTTTTTTGGAAGGAGTCTCCAGTGTCAGTGCTTTAGTCAAAACAAAAGCTGTAACTTATTGAAGAAGTCTTGAACTTTCGTAGCATTTGTTGTTCCCCTTCTAACTGTCAAGGGGGTAAATACGACAAGGAGCTTGTTTCATTAATTTCAAACCTATTTCTTTTGCTTTTAGTTACTTTTCCTATTTTTGTATTGGCCAAAAAAAGCTAATTGGATTAGCAGTGTTCAGTCAATATTACATTAAATCAAATGTATATAAAATAATTTAGAGAATTTTTTTTAAAATATATACTGAAACTGTACTTTACACTCTAGTGCATTACAAAGCAGCATTTAAGTGCATATACAGCATAAATGCAATATTTATAGCAGCTTTAGTGTGATGTGTGTGTGTGTTACCGAGAGGTCCAGGGTTGGCCTCAGCCTCATTGTGCATCAGAGAGTCGAGGGTGCGAGGAGACATGGGAAACAGGTCGGCAGTGTTACCCGAGTTAGTTCTGAAATAAAAAGCAAACACACACACACTGATGAGAAAAACTACACACACATGTAGTTGCGGGCACACACACATGCCTTATGATAATGCTCTTTCCCTAAAACCCACCCACAATGCGTCATGTTCATGTACAAAAATGGATTAAATGCATTTCCAGTCAAACACTCTAAATCAGGAAAAAAAAGGAAAGGATTGTTAGTCAGAGGTTTGGTACAGGAGGCTGAGTCAGAAAAGGACAAAAGGAAACTTTTATTATTTTTTTAAGCAAATGTAATGCCAGTGACATTACGTCAAAAAATTATGGCAAATTGGTTAATATGTTCAGATCAACTTTTAAGACCAATGGATATTTTTTCCACTCCATTCTACACTCGGTTCTTTTGTCAACGTAAAAAAAATAAATAAATCATGGATTCAGATACAGTGCAAAAAAAAATAAAAAATACTCTGTTCTGGATGTCAAGCGCTTTGTCGTCATGACAACAAGTTATTTTCATGACTGTTATTAAATCACGTTTGAGCAGCACACATGTTCGTGAGGATTGTGTGAAAAAATGTCAAACCTTTTCATTACGACGTGAATCACAGCTCTGAGGACGTACCAGCTTCAGTAATTTCACTCTATACAATCTGTGTTACTCAGTTAACATATGACATGATGTCTGAAATGTATTCACACAATGAACGGATATGACAAACAAAATGTGCGCACACACTTAATGTTTTTGCATGAAACAGTTTTTGGAAACAGTTTGTCCTGCTGCAGCACTGGCATAATGCCAGTGAAAAAAAAGAGGACACGTCTAAAAAGCTGGTGGTGTACGGTTACTGTGCCATAAAGCCTGCGTAATGAGAGAATGAGCTGCTGAAGTGTGGCTTAGTGTCTGGCAAAAATAGCATTACTCTCAGTGGCAAACAATTTCCACAACTGCACAGAAATAATAAGAGAAATTCTTAAACACTGAGACAGAGAGAGACCGTAGCCATCCGTCTGAGAAGCCATTTTACTGAATGAGCCTCCTTCACCCGAGTCACACTCTCACACACACTCACACAGAACATAATGTGTGAAACGAACCTCAATGGTCCTTAATGGTCATAAACGGAAGAAATTAGTAAGAGAAAAAAAAACCTATACACAAGAAACAGTCAGGTCTCTTTTCCTGTAAGGGTGAGTGTTAGTGAGACTGTTAAATAATGAAAACTACGAGAGGTGCGTTGAAGTCAAACCAGGACTAGTTATGAGAGTAAAATCTCGCTTTATTTCACTTTATAATTACCTGCTACAATAATGCATTTATCCCAGTGTTTGACTAGTGCTTGGATACAATCAAGGTAGAAAGTTTTCTCAGTACACCGGAGCCGTGACTGGACCGCCTGCTTTACTTCCACAATGCTGGCCTTTAATGAACTCCTTTAAATGGCCCAAACATGTGAAAATTCTAATTCTAATTTTACTTTTTCTACAAATTATCCGTAGATTTTCAAGGATCAGGCGTTCTGCTCACTGAATGTTCAAGGGAAAGACTGCAGGGGGCTCTGAGCCACTTCGACCAGGATCATCATTCACAGATGGGACGCCCTCTTTAAATAGTTGGCACCATTTAAATGCTTTACTGAGACAAAGTACTATACTTGGAGTCTTCTGTAAAATTAATGTGTTTTTACACGTTCAATCATTAAATGTTGAAATTTCATCATGAGTCCCGGTTTGACATGAACGCCCTTCGTAATAACACACACAATGGATAGGGGGGAAAAAAGGATGTAAAGAAAAGGATGTACATTGCTGTAATAAACTCCCATAAAAATGCATTTGCTAAAATGTTGCACAAAATAAAAGAATATACTGTGCTCCAAATTGCACACGTTTCTAAACAAAAACTAAATGAGTGCAAAATAAAAGGAAAGCAGTCCAATGGGTCAGAACATATCAGAGTACAGTTGCCCATGTCACACATTTTCTTACCCGATATTTGAACAATTTAATGATCAATAATCAATTAATCATTAATGGTATATAGATGCCCTTTAAATTTTAAACAGTTATAGTGGCACAATTCCAACTAATTAGTTATGGGAGACAAATTGATGTTGTCCATATAGATTTAACAAATCAAATAAATAAATAAGGACAGTGTTAAAAAAATGTCTAACATTAAGTACTAAATAAATAAATAGATAAATATGTGATGAGTTTATATACAGTCTTGATGGGTTTTAGCTTTTAAAAAACATTAATCATTAACATCTGTGCATCATTCAAGTTCAAAACACCTGTACGGCTATCAATCAATCTGTCAGTTGACTAAAAATTAGTGCGTAGTGCTAGTGAGGGAGCGATAAGACAGCTTCTCTTTGTACTACCTGTTTTTTTTATTTATTTTTTATCATGACCTATGCACACATGCGTGTAGAAAATGAAGCACATCGGATCACTTTGCATGCATCACGGCTTAAACATACAGGCCATAACAAAGTTTGCTTTGCTAAAGCCTCAGACGTGAAATCTGCTTTACTGGTGAACTCGGACAGCGAAGTGAAGGCGTTAATGCAGCTATTCCTTTAAAGCATTTGGAGCACAGCACGGACAAAAGCCTGTTGTGATGAATGCCACAGGTACTACATACATAAAACGGGTGAGGAAAAGGAACAGCGGCAGAAGAGCATGGGGTTTCAGTGACAGTATTATTCACATGACTCTCTGTTATACAGTATATTGACTCATGATGATTTCAGCTCTGCAGTGTTAGAGCACTGATCAGGATGAAGTGTTGTAAAGGAAAGAACCTTCCATCACACACATGCTGGAAAAAATTAAACCAGATTTTACATTATAGCGTTTACATGGACGCTGATAATCCACTAACTATCAGAATATCGGCCCAATCGGGATAAAACTTCGTCATTTAAACACCACAACCGGAACATGGACCGGGAATATGAATGAATTTCCGATGGGAATGAGAGGGCTGGTGTAAAACCTCCAATCTGATTATTTTTCTTGTTGGAGTAAATATATTCTTTCTGCACATGTTTGTACTCCACAACAGGGTACATTAACTGAAGTTTCCAGGGAAGGTTTTTGCCTCCATTCCTAATCAGTAAACTTAAAAATTTTACTTTTGGTCATTTTTGAGCTTGAAACCTCACATCTTATCGGATGAGCATCCATGTAAGCATTTAAAGTGAAATCTCTCCGATGAGTTCAATCGGTTCCATTCCATGTAAACATTAAAAACAAACATTCCAGTGTTAACAGGCAGTTGCTGTGGGAGTGTTTTATCACTGTTATGCAAAATAGAGATGCATAAAGAGTACCTCTCTTTCTCTCTCTCTCTCTCTCACACACTCACACAGACACACACAAACACCAGCAGCTCCCTAGTGCCTACCCAGGGAAGCCGTTAGCCAGCAGTTCGCTGTCCGGAAGGTCCATGAAGATGGAAGGACACCTATGGAAAGAGGTCAGTTTACAGCTTGTGCACGCACACACACGCACACAAACACATGTACACACACACAACATGGACAGCCACACAAACATAAGTGCGCACACACACGCACACCATGTATGCTCACTCAAACACAAGCGCACTTTAAACATTTTTTTGTTTTGTTTTCACATGTTTGTGTTTTATCCATGCAGTCTTTACCCAAATAACATGAGATTACCCGTCACTCCTGTGCTGTGTGCGCCTGAAATTGCTTCTAGACCATTTCTTTATCGGAGTATAAATACAACAATATGCCCTGGCAGGTGCTTACAGTTTGCTCATGTTTGTTTCCCGTTTGTTTAGTCACATCCTATCATACACTTCCACCCACTGTCATGTAACGGATTATAACATCATTTATCCTCGTCATATGTCCCGAGTTCCCCTGTGCTGAGAAGAGGAGGCGGGAGGAAAGCTTTCTGTCTTTGTCTGAGCCATTTATAGAGAAAACCTCCTCTTTCTGTTTTGTTTCTCAGGACAGAGCAAACATGGATGGTGAATGGGAGATTCCAGATATTGTGTCTGACACACTCTCTCGCTCTCTACCACACACACACACACACACACACACACACACACACAGAGAAAGAGAGAGAGAGAGAGAGAGAGAACAGTAACGGTCACTTACGGAGTGACGCAGATGAACTTGGTCTTCAGGTATGGCTGAGTGACTGAAAGGAAAAAAGCAAAAAGAAAAGATGTTATCTTTAGAAACCCTTACTTATGCAGACATGGATGAACTAAGTAGGTTTGTCATGCAAACACTGCATCTGAGTTTTTTTCTTTTATCACTTTCTGCGTAAAACTTTTTTAGAAAGCAATCCTATGTACATGCAGATTTTCCTGGCATTTTCTACAACAAGAGTTTTAGAACAATAAAACCTTTTCAATTTTTCAAAAAAAAAAAGTTAATCATGTCCCAATTCCTAAGCATTTTAGAACATACTGTTTAGTTATTATTTAAATTGGATATTGTGTGCATATAAATCAAGTCTTTCTCAATAAATAATTTCACTTCTCCATTTATTTTCTCCTGAGAGAGAAACAGACCATGTGGTCAGAACCATTTTAGTTGTACTGTAAATTCCCTACTCTTTTTTTTTTCAGTCCGTTTTTTTTTTTTCTTCGTTCAGACCAGTTCCTGGGAAAGTGAAGCGACTTTGAGACAATGGAAACAAATTTTATAAGCCAGGGGGAAAAAAGTTCAAATGTACTATCGGGGTGCGTCAAAACGACGCGCGAAAAACACTCAGCAAAGCTAAGATGAAAAAAAAATGTATCAAGAATGATTGAGTTACAATACTCATCAGAGCAACTAATAATTGTTCAGACGACACATAAAACAGTTAAATGTTACATGATTATGAATATATTAATAATAATAATAATAATAATAATAACCCAACTCATTATCTCATTTAACGGAAGGATGTGCAAACTTTTGCATTCGACAATATATATATAGCTGCGCAGGTATCTTTTTGAACACCTTCTACTGTAAACAGAAAAAAACACCAGCTTCGACAGGACAGAGTGTGTGTGTGTGTGTGTGTGTGTGTGTGTGTGTGTGTGTGTGTGTGTGTGTATGTATGTATGTATGTGAGGAAAAGACACCTATACCGCCACATCCGGATACGTCCTGGATGTCTGCGTCAGGCTGGGCTTCTGGCCTGCAGTACTTCCCGAAAGCCTCCTCTTTGGGGATGTCAGGGAAAAGGTAGACGAGTGGAGACACCAGGATGTTTGTGGCATCCATGATCTTGTATCCCATGATGATTTCGGCGAAGGACATGCTGTTCAGCTGCTGCTTGGTGTATGGCTCCACTGACTGGATCTGGGTCTTACCTAAAAGAAGAAAAACAATCGCAAACAGTTAAAGCGCTCCGAAAGCGGGAAAAAAAGGGATGACTGCTGATCAGACAAATCAGAGGCAGGGGTTTAAACCTGGGTTCAACACACAAGACTCACCACTGATGTCCTTCTCCACCCAGGTGAATGTGATTCCACCTTCCTTACTGCTCTCACTGAATCGCAGCAGAAATGTCCCAGGAGGCTTTGGGCTTAAGATGGCCCTCTCTCTTTCCTTACTGATGAAGCCCATGATATACCTGTTACACACACACACACAAAAAATACAGTATATATACACAAATGCTCACTAAAGCTGCGAATCATAGGTATATAAATCATGGTTGATTCGATTCATTTTTAATGATTTAGATTTGATTCAATAGCACCAGCGTTTAATGTACTAATTGATTTGGCCGAAGCAACTGTACTTCTGTATTTCTTACAGGTTTTTGAAGTAGTAAAACTATTTAAAGTGAAATGCAGTGTAACTTGTGGAGGCACATGTTCTCCCTGTGCTTGGTGGGCTTCCTCCGGGTACTCCGGTTTCCTCCCACATTCCAAAGACATGCAGATTAGGTTAAATTGCATTTGTGAATGTGTGTGCTCTGCGATCGATTGGCACCCTGTCCAGGCTGTATCCTGTCTCGTGCCCAAAGTCTCCTGGGAAAGGGTCCAGGCCCCCTGTATAAGCCCTGTATCAGGATAAGCGGTATAGAAGATGAAGATGTGTAGTAGGAGAAGAAGAAGAAAACGAGTAAAACGAGAGTATTTGTTAAGTACAAGCAGTTTGTATTTTCTGCAATAGCTTTGGAATATTTCCAAGAAATCAGTCAACATGAGGCCATTTAAGCTTATTTAAAGTTTACTTAAATAACATTATAAAGCGTGAATCGAAAGTGAATCAAAAACTGACCGATCGATTCAAAGAATCAGATCGACCAAAAACTGATTAAACTCGATTTTATTGCAACTCGATTTTAACTTCTTTTGTGCTCAAACACAGGAGCAAAGTAGGAACAACGTGTGCCTTTGCTTATTGTCGAGAGGAATGTGAGATTGCAGCAGAGGAAGTATTTATGTTTACTGAGTACAATGAGAGCGCAGAGACGATGTAGAGCGAGTCCAGTGGGAACGGTGAGAGTGCAGGACGAGTGTGCAGTCTGTGCACTCACCCCTCATTCCACAGAGCCAGAATGTACTTCTTCACCAGGTCAATGATGTTATCCAACCAAACCCAGAATGAGAACCCTTTTCCTGCCATGTTCTCCTGCAAAACAAACACACACACATACACACACAAGTTAAACTTGGCTTGGTTTAGTTTGCAATGGGTTACGACTCAAAAAGATCTGTGGAACAGGAGCGTACTTTGCAAAACTTGGCCCAAGTGATCTGGCAACCGGAGTAGTTCACACAAGGACCTAAGGGAAGAAGGAGAGATCAGTGTGTGCACTAGTTTGGATAAAATGAATCATGCTTTTTGCAGACATGAACAGCTTTTTTCTGTGCCAGACTAGGGCTGTCAAGTTTATTTAACATTTTACTGGAACTTGAAGGAATTTAATAAAAAGTGAAAAAACATTTAAAAAGTACATGAGATATTGATATTCATTTCAATTTATGTTTTTCATTAAACAAAAGTCTTTTATTTGCTTGTAGGTGTGTAAATTTTAACAGCTTTAATTCTGAAAGGTTCATATCTCTCTTTCTCTCGCACACACACAAACACACACACAAACAAACAATACAAACGCGCACACAAACACACGCACACAAACGCGCACAGAAACACACGCACACAAACACGCACACACAAACACGCACACACAAACACGCACACACAAACACACACATACCAAGCAGTTTCTCAGCCAGTGTGGTGAGCTGCTCAATAGTCAGGCCTCTCTTGGTTGTAGAGGAAAACTGCCAGCTTAGAACTTCAGCTACTTGATCCCACGTACCCACAGGAGGCTTTGTGAAGAAATTTACATTCTGAAAGGAAAAGAGAAAGAATTTTAGCCCAAAAAAAAACTGATTAACATATCCATCCATTCAAGGAAAGCAAAAATAATGAGAAGGCAATACTGTTTTTCAGTCACCTTGGGATGGTTGGTCAGCATGTTGTACCACAAAATGGACGCCCAGGCATTAGGCATCTGGCAGATGTTAGAAATGACTACAACAGGAAGAGAGTGTGTCTGTAGAGAAAACATAACAACATAAAATGAAAGTTTCTTATTTTATATACACACAGCACAGACGTAGCTACCTTGATTAAAAGTTGTGTACAATATGTGAGTATGAAAACAGGACACCTGACTAGCACGAGCCCTGCGGGGCGAGGTACATAAGGCTTATATGTCTAATAGTAACAAGACTTCAGAGATTTGTGTCCTATAATACGTTAATGTTCTCGGTTAACGTCATCACATCAAACACGTCTCATTTGACAGAACAAATCTGGTCCTTTTACAGAGCTTTAATAGGTGAAGAGCTAACAGTGGGTACTGTAGAGCCAGACATTAGCACAAGCTCATCAGCACTGAGCAAACTGCACCAGTCACCAGGAGTCATAAAATGGAAATTAGCACAGTGACGATGTGGAGCAAGTCCAGTGGGAAGATTCAGAGTACAGTCAAGAGTGCGGGGGTAAAACTTCTGCTGCCAAGTAACACAGGACTCGTACGTCTGACGGTAACAAGCTTGCAGAGCATTTGTGTCATATGTTAATGTTCTTGATCTGGGTCATCACATTCATCACACATCACTCCTGTTACAGAGCTTTAATAAGTCGAGCGGCACCATAGCAACAACCGTTAGCACAAGCTCATCAGCATTCAGCAAACTGCACCAGTCACCAGGAGGCATGAAATGGACTTAATAACCAATCAGCTAAAAATCTGCTTTAATGCGTCAACATGATTAATCCTAAGTGCCTCCGACTGTACTCCCCCAGCGGGACTGCTCTACGGATTTATGACGAGGGTCACGATTCAGACATCTTTCCTAATTTCTCATTTTAAATGGCATGCAGTTTAGATTAAAATGCTCCAGTTTGTACGTGTCTCACCTCAAGGTCGATTTTTAGGCCCTGGTGGTACACCTCTGTCTCGAAGGTGATGAGATGAAGTTCCTCAGTGACGATCAGAGACGCCTGCAGTCCAGAGGAGAAATTCTCTCAGATTAATCCGTAATACAGACTGGTAACTTGACAATGATCTCACTGATACTTAGAGCAGATTACTTACGTCACTGTTGGTCCGGCCACCATTGCCACACCTCTGTTCTCGTAGAGTCTGAGGAACAAGAGTGAGCAGTGAGAACTACATTTCACACAACATAATACAAGTACAGTGAACTAACCCAAGTCTATAACAATCACAAACAGTCATCAGTCAGACTATGCATCATGAAGATGCTTTACGGGGGGAAAAACAATGTAAGAATTTTTCTTTAAATAACACTAGCTGCTACAGCATGCTTATTAAATCTCCCATGGTGCTTCTGAGGTGCTCACCAAGTGTTTGAACTCAGCTGACAGGCTGCCATTGTTGGACTCTTCCATGTTCATCACCTTGGTGTTTGTGCCCAGGATGTTGAACTTGCGTGATCTGGATGAATAAAAAAAGGAAAACAGGAGCGTTTAGCACTTGGCACAAACATAAATAAGTCATATAATTTCTACAGAATCTATCGCCTTGGCACTCCACCTAGTCTCGCTGCAAAGGATTTGTTGGCCACCATATTGATGTCGATCATGTTCTATAAATTCATATCAATATAAAACATGGTTCTATGAATTTATAGAGATATCGATCATGTTGTTGTATAAATTCATATCGATCATGTTGTTCTATAAATTCATATAGATATCGATCATGTTGTTCTATAAATTCATATCGATCATGTTGTTCTATAAATTCATATCGATATCGATCATGTTGTTCTATAAATTAATATAAATATAAATCATGTTGTTCTATGAATTGATATAGATATCGATCATGTTCTATAAATTCATATTGATATTGATCATGTTGTTCTATAAATAAATTTGCCATCAACTTGTGGGTTCACAAAATAGTTTTTTGTGTTTTGTTTGTTATTGTACATTTTATTTGATTTGTTAAAGCAACCTGTCACAAGGTGATACAGGTGTCAAAACTATAGGAATTATATTCGCATAACGTTTAGCATTTCAGAAAACGTTACCCATCAAAAAAAACCTGCATTATTGACTTGTGGGTTCTCACTTAGTACTGAAAATATTTTTTCTTGTGCAGTTATTGTACATTATACATCATATAAAAAAGTGGACATGTTAGAAAATTCTACCCTTGAGAAAACAGTATTATATTCGTTTGCAGTGCTACCACTATTTAAAACTATAGGTAGGAAATATTGAGAAAGTAATACAGTAATAGAACTATAAATTTTTGCTATCAGTATGAAAAAGTATGGCGAGGTAGGAAAAAAAATTACAGAACACTTTATGTCATGTTGTTGCTAAATTATAACTTAAAATAAAAAAAGTTTTTGTTACCCATGACTAGAAAGCTTAAGCGACTATGTTCTTCATTTATATATTTATGCACTTTAGTACATACAGTAAATATATACACACAGTATCAAATAAAACAAAAGCGTAACACAACTGACTCACCCTCGGATGGCTGCAACATCTCCAGACTCCCTGAAGTTCAACAGAATTAACAGCAGTTAATATATTATCAGGTAACAGTAACATCAACATTTGATGTAGTCTCAGTTTGACTGAAAGCATGTACTCACTTGTCGATACAAACTTTGATTTTCAGCTGGTAATTCAGTTCTGGGAATTTCACCAGCAACCTTAAAGAGTGGTAGAGAAAAAGAAAAATCATTCAAATCTGTGTGTGTGTGTGTGTGTGTGTAAGTGGCTGTTTGGGAGTTCTAAAAAAATCTTACCGGACTTTGTTGGTGAACTGAACTCCTGTCTTTATGACTAGAGGTCTGTCAGGGTGCATTGGCATACAGGGCTGTCTCTCGACCACAAACGCACTGCAATGACACAAACACAACACAAGGGGGCTCTCTAAACCTGATGGCTTTAACTCCATGTATGACGTGTATTTATTTATCCCTGACTGACTTCCTGATTTTAAATATCTGTCTGTGTGTGTGTGTGTGTGTGGGCACCTCTTCATGAGATTGCGGAAGAGGTCTACAATCTTCTCCTCCAGGGCAGGGCGGTGCTGAACTATGGGGTCTCCTTTATAGGAAACTTTCTGTTGAAGCTCCTCCAGTTTCTTTATCTGCTGCCTGATTTGTAGCTGAGACTCGGCCAGTGATGTGATCCTGGAAGAGAGAGATGTTGAAAGAGAAAAAAGGTGGGAAAAAAAATAAAATGGTGAAAACACTATAACCACAAGATAAATTATACAATACCATCGACAGGCCTGTTCAAGTTTATCTCAATATAAAGCTTTAATCCAAACACAAAAACATCAGTTTAGTTCTTATAGATAGATAGATAGATAGATAGATAGATAGATAGATAGATAGATAGATAAAAAGTTATATGATGATTCTTTTTCTATAACAGCACTCAGGAATATATAGCTTTAAGACAAATCCTGGTAATATGTTACTGTATCTAGAGTATATACAGCAATCAGCCACAACATTAAGGCCCAGTATAGTTCCTCTGGTGCCATGAAAACAGCTCTGACCCCTCAAGCCATGACTCCACATGACCTCTGAAGGTGTGCTGTCATGTGTGGCATCAGGACATTAGTATCAGATCCTTTAAGTGCTGTAAGTTACAAGTTGGGGGTCTCCATGGATCAGACTTGATTGTCTGGTGAATCCCATGGATGCTTGATCAGATTGAGATCTGGAGAATTTGGAAGCCGGATCAACAATCTTGAACGCAGCAAGCTAGTGTAATGATACCTTTCTATTATAGCTAGACTTTTTTCAGCAATTTGATACATCAACTTTTCTGTGGGATCGGACTGGATGGACTAGACTCTGCTCTCCACAAGCATAGAAGAGCCTTAGTTGTCCATAATCAGTGTTAATGTTACAGCTGATCGTTAATCTTATTTAAGATTCATGTAAGGAGTCTCCAGTGCTTTGTGACAAGTCAGACATACGTAAACCTCTAGCAAACCATATTCAGGACACAGGAGCTTATGCTTCTCAGTTTCTTGCTACAAATGTAAAATTTTCCGTCTGTTATTTATTTTTTTTATGTTTCAAGGATCTCCCACATTACCTAATGTAACTGGAAATGCAAGTGTTTAACACGTCTTTGACTTTACTGTTGATTATTTTCCTCCATCAGCACACCCTCATTATATTTTATTCCTAATTTTTCCTTAATCTCTCACATGGCGTCACATAATATTAATGATTCACCCATTTGCAGATTTCTTTACATCAAAACAGGCCTGGCGTGTGCGTTTGTGTGTGTGTGTGTGTTGTAAGACCGCCAGAACAAACTTCACTGTTTAAATACTAATGTGCAAGTTCCCGTAACAGATTATCATTTGAATCTTGTGTTGTTCTTTTAGTTAATGTAACTAAACAAAACAAACTTTTCTCAAAACCTTTTGCCTAAACAATGATTGTGTAACCTGATGTGGCAAAAGAACGATAAGAGTCGGACTTTTGCGTAAAAGCGGGCTGAAGCAAGCGACCTTCCACATCTATCTCGTAATGTTTAATAAAATTTTAATTAATGACATTTTTTCAAAATTACTGTGAGCAAGTAGAAAGAAGCCAAATATGAAGCAGAATGATGACAGCACTTCCGTGGTTTATGTGGATACAAATGCATTGTGTAGGGTGTGGTAGCTCAGTGGTTAAAGTGTTGGACTACTGATCGGAAGGTCGCAGGGTCAAATTGCAGGGTTGCAACTGTTAGGCCCTTAACCCTCAATTGCTCAGATCTAAAATAAGATAAAATGGAAGTTGTTCTGGAAAGGGCATCTGCCGAACGCCGTAAATGTGTAGAGCTGGTGAACTGTCTGTGGTGATCTGTCTGTATGCAATTATCACCTCATGAAGGGATTTTCATGCAAATGTGCAGCGTGTGTACCATGTCTCTAGCCGGTCCAGGCAAATGTTAGGAGGTCCTCCGATGCAGGCGATCTGCTGTCTCCTCTTCCAATCAGCGAGCTCCTCATCAGTCAGATTCTTCTGCACAAAGTCCATGGCCTGCAGCAGCCCTGCCATATCAGTCACAATTTGCTGCCAGAAGTAAAGAGAACAACATTCTGTTTATTATCAATGTAGATGCATTAAAAAAAAAAAAAAAACATGAGCTACATATTAAACACAACTCAAATGCACATTAAACATTAAATGTGTGTATACAGTATGTGTCTCTGACTCACCCTCCTGAGCTGATCCAGGGCACTCAGCATCTGCTCCAACTGGGCCATCTTCTGTCTGGTAGCTGCAGCCTGGCTATTCCCATTCAGGTCCTGGGACAGCTCTGAAACCAAAGTGACATCTACATCAACAGTGCTCAATCAGATCAGCAGCGTTTGAGAATCCGGTTCACGTTACAGACGTAAAAACGTGAATGACGCTTACCTCCTGCACTCTTCAGAGTCTTATAGTTGAAATCAAAGTCATCCTGTAGATTCTCCAGCATCTTCATTTTTTGCTCCATATCCTGAAATACAGGTTTCAGTGAAAATCAGTGAGAACCTGAGGTCTTATCCACCGACATGAAGCGATCCAGTCTGATTCCGAAGAACCACTTTGCATTATTGTTATGCTTATTTTAAGAAAGCACTTGATTCGGTTAATTAATGGCATTTTCACTGCTTGTATGTTGCCTAAGAGTAAAAATGACAATTTGGTAATAAGTTGTTCATGTTCAATTCAAATAGAAAAGACAATGAAGCTCTTGTGAGAATGATTTTTATTAGGAATGCAGGTGTCAGAGTGAACATTCTGCATTGTAAGGTTTGTCATCAGTTCATACAATTATTTTTGCCCTTTACCTAAAGGGAGGTAATTACAAAGTAAATACAAAGTTGATCTGCAGGTCTTTTTTTAGAACCTGATTTGAGAACTACAGTACACCCCACAATCATTCAATTCTCAATAGCATGCAAAGGCAGCATGTGGTGAATTATTTCGCTGAATAACTGGCCTTATTAACATCTGGAGCAATTACTGCCTCATTATTTAATATCTTAATTTTATTAAGATGCCTTCCGCATTACTCATTCTTGTTCATCAAGATACTTTAATCTTCTTGTCTGAATGAACCAGTCTAATCGGTGACGTTTCACGTCGACACACCTGCACTTTCTTTCTGATGTCCTGCAGTCTGTGCTCCAGGAGCTGCTGCTTTTCCGTCACCACTGTCCCGCTGTGCTGGGCGGCCTGGCCATCCTGTGGAGAAAAGAGAGCAAAACTATTGCTGCTGCTCTTTCACTCTGATTCAAGGCACAGTGTTTCACCTAGACGTTGGAGGTGGTAAAGGTCTAATTCATCCTGCCATGATTTCATAATGAACCGAAAATAATTTTACATCTCTCTTAACATCATGAAAGTTTTGAGCATCTCTCAATTCCGGACAGGAAGCTGAAATCAGGTTGAAATGTTTGTTACTGGCTTAATTGTTAGATCAGGGACATTTTCCAATTTTCCAAGTCCAACATCAGATAAGGATGGAACAGCTTACAAAACTGGTTACAACATTTTTTCACATATCTAGCCTAATAATTATGCTCTCAAACCAGGCAGGAACCCTAATATTGGATAAGCATCATAACCCAGCTGCGATTAGGTTAATTTTAAATGATGGAATGACTTGACAACGAAACTAGAACCTTTATTTGTTGGGTGTATGCTGAATAACATCCATTAGCATGACGTCTGATCCTATCCACCCTCGCTTAAGTTTCTAACAGGGTTTAAAATTCCGACTGGAGGTTGTGACACATACAACAGCTTCTCGCACACAGTGCATCCATCTCATGTCACTCATTTTTATGTGTTGTAACGTTACTTCTCTGTTTCATTTTCGTTTAGAAATATTACCATGAGGTGCAGCTTAGCTCCCTGATTACTCTACTATAATGTGGTGTCCAAACTGCATCATGTCCGTATTCCAAAAACACGTCAAACGTTCGTCATTTTTTCCCCCAATCTGCTTTTTTTTCTCACAAAAAAAATAATAAATAAAAAAAAAAAAATTTTAAAATCTGTGTGCAACCTTTTGAACTCGGATATATAAGATCCTGAATATGCCTTAAGCATCATCACTCACCTTTACACCTAAATCCTTAAGAGTATTAATACTAAAGCGCGTGTTAAATTCAGTGTGTGTGTGTGTGTGTGTGTACATATGTGTACATACTTGCTGAGCCGTGGTGGCAGTCTGCAGCAGTCTCTGCTCCTCCCACAGACATCGCGCGACGATGCGGGCGATCTCCATGGGCTTCTCCAGGTACTTGCTCTGCAGGTGCTGTTTGATGCGCCTCAGGTTGTGCTGGTAAAGGACGTTGTTCTCCTGCAGGAAGCGGCTGTACTGCTGGTCGATCTCTCCCAGCAGGTTGTGAAACACCAGCGTGGCGTGAGACTCCTTATTGGCTGCATACGCCCTGTGGAAGAAAATGGACGGACAGAGTGAAAGACAGGAAATCTCCATTTCTGCCTCCTCATTAACTGTATATTGGTGTGTCCAAGCAAGGAGTACTGTGCCCACCCACCAAGGATGGACATCTCTGCCCACAAACATGTCAAAATTTAAGGGAATGAGGGATCCATTACCAGACTCCTTTTCAGAAAGCATATCAATATAATGATACGTCTTTCACCTACGCAGTCTCGATCAGGAACTATTTTTTAAAATCATTTTTTCCTCATATTTAAAGCACATACGAGGCTTCTGGTTGTGGCCTCCTTTACCAGAAAGCATCATTATTTCCCCCAATACCTCTAAAACGTCAGTTAGACACCAGAGTCACTAAAAACAGCCTCACAAGTCAAGAACACATCATCCACCCAGATGTGTGAAGGTTTACAGAAATTCACACGACACGTCAGTGTGAACTGTAACCTCTTTTCCCGGGGGTCACCGCACCATTATGCATCATGTCCTCAGTTATTCATGTGCCTACTAAATCTGTTAGCAATAACAGAAACATACATATCCTGTACATCATCAGAGGGTAAAAAACGTCTAACCACTGTTTATTAAACACTGCTTCTTCCTCTAACCAGGTGCTGCTTATAGTAAGCTTCACCACATTGGCACACCGGTGGCACGCATTCAGCTGTTAATTGACATTTAAACTATGAGGAAGTATAACCTACTACATGACACTGGCTTGTAGCTACAGGACTGTGCAAAAGCTTCAAACCAACCCACATTCCTTTTTTAGTATATTAAAGAAATGGGAAGAGATGTTTTACTGCGACAGGATGAAAGTGCCTAAAGATACAATTTTAAAAATTGGTCGTTTATGTTACAACTTCAGCAGTGACCTCATTTCCTCTCTTGTCTGTTCTGATCACTCAGCATTACTGGTATACTAATCACCGCCTGATCATTTGTCACCATCTCCACCTGTTTCTCACGGGGTCATACCTTAAGTTAAATTTTTTTTTTTTTTATGCTTGAATGACTCATAGGACACTGTGTGGCTTAACAAACAAAAAACATTCCTATGAAACTGGTCAGGTACAGGGACAGGATTGAAAATGAGAGCCAAAAATTGGCCAAATTATAGGAGCTTAAAAGTCCTTCAGCTAAGACTGAAGAACTATTCCTCAAGACTACATAAAATAAATACAGGGAGGTCTGACTGTTTGGAAGCAAAATATGAAGAAATCAGGGGTGGATCAAGACCTTTGAACTGTCCTGTACATCACTGCATCTGGGCTACAGGTCATGTTCACGGTTTTAACAATAAAATAAACTTATATTTAGATTAGAATTAATCGTATAATTAATCGGAGGACGGTATAACTCATCAGCTACGCACCAGTCCTGACTCTCGATCCAGGGAGCAAGGAACTGACGGAGCTCCATAGGGAAGCTGTCGCTGTACAGATGGTACAGCTGCTCCAGGTAGCGTGTTTCCAACTGCTGCAACTGGTTCCACTGGGCCATGGTGACCTAAAGGAGACACAGAGAGAGAGACGGGGAAAAGAAAAACGTTGTAAGATTAAAGTACAATATCTTATTAATGAAGTGAACTGATTGTAATTTTTTATAAAATTTGATAAAGAAATATCACCTTGAGCTTATTTTGACACATGGCGATTGCAATTTAAACTGTGATATGTAACTATAATGTATTTACTGTTTAATATTCAAATATTTATTTAGACATGACATAAATGATCATAATAAGGAATGTTTACCAATATAAAGCACCCTTAAAAGTTAGTTTAAAAAAAAAGAAAGAACCAAAACATTAAAAGGTTTCAATGTCTGTAAATAAACTGTAAAAAAAAATGCAGCTTTTTGCAATTAGAAAGCTGCATGGCTTTTAAGCAATTAGTTGTGTACTCAAACTCTCACGCTGTATGATTTCTGTAAAATAGAGTGAAGACATTGAGATGACATTGGGACAATGTTGAAAGTTGACATCCATTCCCTCAACACCGGACAACATCTATGCTCCCTTAAGATTCTATTCTCCCTTAAGTTTAGATTTCTGATCAGAGATTGGGACGGACACAACAGCCTATGCCTCATGTCACATATCTTTAAGTATTAAAATGTTACACCTCTTTCATTGTCTTTGAGAAATTTTTCTGTACCAACAATTGCTGTTGTCTGGTAATGTTGATGGCACTTGTTATGTATGTGCATTTATTAGTCTAGTAAATGGAGTTGTCTAAAGTCGTTTGTGCGCTGTACGCATGTTTAAAGTTATCCCATCGTCATGTAGTCAACATTGTTCTGGCGTCATTTCATCACAGTCATTCTAACTTTTGACAACCTAATATCAACATTGTCCCAACGTTACCATAAATTCCTGCATTATGATTATATATGAAGCTTGTGCTTGTATTGAATGATTTTTGTGATCCACATTGAAGCGCAATGCTCATTTTTACTCATGTTGAAAAAAAAATCTATCTGAATGAAAAATTGTCATTCAAATTCAAATTTATTTAACCAAAACTGAACTGACTAATCTAAACCGAATTCTAAGTAAACTGAATTGAACTAAAATGATCCAAATCAATTAATATGAAACAGAATCAATCTGGACAAAACAAACTGAATATAATTAAACGTAATTAAACTGAATGAAGACTTAACACCATTGATCTGAACTTTTATTAAGCTCAATTATATCAAATGAACGAAACTAAATCAAGCTAATGTGAACTGAACTGTGTCTAATTTAAATATAGTGTACTGAATTAAACTGAACTCTGGCTGAGAAGTGGCTGAAAAATCTAAGCTAAACTGAATATCTGCTTGGATAAAAAGCAGGAAATACCTTCATTGAAAAATTCATCATTACAGTTACAGCAACAATCTCAGAATATTGTAGTTTAATAAAATAGTTAAACAAAAGTCCAATGAAAGCAACAAAACGATTCAAAAACTCACAATATCTATGCGCGAGTATGTAGCAGTGCACATATCCAAACTGATCAATAAGCCCAAGAGATCTGAAATTGCACTGTGATGTAAAACAGGAAAATCTAATTATACTTCAACTCTCATGATGATTGTGTGAAATCTTATATAAAAAAAAAAAGAGCAAACTCAACAACAAGCTCAGTGTCGGCTTACAGTGCGGTTCTGATGCTCGTTAAGGGAAACCGATTAGTCAGCTCACTCTTGCGCTCTAGCGCTTGTGGCATCTTTCTGAACCCTCACCAGCAGCGCTGAGAGGAAACAATGACGGCCTACTGAGAAAGGAGCCCTACATCCACGTCGCCAGAGTGCTGTCAGACCTCCAATCTACAGCAGCCGATCAGACAGCAGCGAGAGCATCCGCTCTCAGAGGAAAACCTCGAAACCAAGACTCAGAGAGGCTGCCTCCCTCATCCTGCCACCCATCGACACACACACATCCTGTTCGGCACTCGCAGGTTTGCTCATCCGCGCCCACACACACACACACACACACACACACACACACACACCACACAACACACACCTTCTCACAAATCAGTAGACGCTAGCAACCAGTGAGCTTTTTGTGGCTTTAAGCCTTGTTTAAGCCCGGTCCATCGTCTGGCTCCTGAGGCACTCGTCCTTCCATAATAAACACGGCTTTCTTTTTTTTTCTTTTCTTTTCCTTCCCGGAAATCGAATTCAGGACGCCAGTAGGGCATTTATTTGGAAGTCGGTTATGTATAAGCAAAACCATATATTGGTATGACGAAGATCTAATCAACATGCTCCTGCTTCAGTGCCAACCAGCTTGGTCTTTCCTGGCACAAGTCTGTTATGCATTCGAGACAGAGATAAAAATCAATTGGCTGGAATGAGACAGAGTTGTTTTGCTGCAAGAGCAGATCAGACCGACGTGATAGATTGGATAAATGGACAGATTAAATGCTCCTGAAACAAATGCATGTGCCACTTTGGACTGGGGGCAGTTTATCAGATTCGGATGTCACTCTTGTAATTGGAAAGCGACCAAAACTTAAATTAAACATGTTTAAACATGTTTAATTTTTTTGGCGGACGTCGGCGGGAAGTCGCGGCGGCTAACGGTGCTTAACACCGAATCTCACTGCGAGTCAAACCACATAGGTGAGATAGGGGTATAAGCTATTCCTTGTATTGTGAATAATGACAATGTTTATTTTTGATAAAATAATTTGTATGTATAATGCTGTATGCATCTAAAAAATAAAAGGAGATTTTTCTAAAAAGAAAACCAATTAATCTTTGTTTCTCTTATATATTTTACATTGCTGTTTAATTAACCAAAAGTGCAGTTTATCCGATTACTCGATTAATTGATTAAATTTTTGGTAGAATACTCGATAACTAAAATATTCGATAGCTACAGCCCTACTCATAAGTATAGTTTACTAAATGCCTCATCTAGACCATTGAACTAAAATCTACAAAACACTGCATTAAAACAAAACGTACTGTACACATAAACACAATCATTCTATTCGCTACCATAACCCACATCTTTGCTGCACTGACCGCAAACTTTTCTGACCTCTGGCTCAATTTCATTTGTCACAGATGTACGTCTTCCATCTCCTTCCTTTGTCTCTCACCTCCCACTCTGTCATACAATTACATTTTTATCCCCCCTCTGTCTTTCTCCCACACACACAAACACACACACACACTTTTTCCTTTCTGCAGAGCCCATAAAGCAGTTTAAAGTCTACTTTGACAAAAAAAAGCCTGTGTCCTTCTACTGGAGCATTCTGTACATATTCGCATCATCGTGTTACAGAGTTCTCAAATGTAATTGGTCGGATTGTCAAACAATTTTCAATTAAGTAGAAAAATCCTAGGCTTGTATTAATGCTCTGAGTATACGTTTGTGCAGTGTTTACAGAAGGAACCTCTTTAATGAGCCACAGTAAAACATTTGAGCTATGCACCTGATCCTTGAAAATTGACGAATAGCTTGACGCCAAACTGAACAGATGCACCTGTCTGCGTATACACAATTGTACACAATTGTACATTGTGAACTGTACACACAATCATTCACCAACGCCACTTGCACATTACAGGAACACGGCTGGGAGTCATTGCCACATCCCCTGTACAATCCTGATGACCTTGTTTCAGGCCATTTCCGCATGTTTGGGCCATTAAAGGAGTTCCTGGGAGGCCAGTGATTCAGATGTGAAGCACAGTCAGTCTGATCATGGCTCCTTAAAACGTGGATGGGATCCAAGCACTAAGGAAACTCTGGGCTAAGTGCATTAATCTAGCAGGGGATTATATAGAGAAATAAAGGGAGTTTTTACCCTCATGAATGTGTTGTTATTACACAGTCAAATGTCCCGGTTTGATTTGAACTGAGAGATAATTTTTTTATTATCAAGGTCTGAGGGAAGCACATACTTTTAAACAAAGGTTTCTTTCTTAAAACAATGTTTTTTTTCTGGCAAGTCAGAAGGTCTAATCAAAGTCGAATGATGACAATTCAGATTTGTACATCATTTTACAATGCCATTAGTCTTTCCAGCATCTGTAAATACCGTAAGGTACATGAACAATTTCTCGCAGTCGAAAGTAAGCCAGGAGTATTCCTTCAACCATTTGTCTAAAAACTTTATGGTTCTGTTACTGTTAGTTTTAGTCCATGAATATGAATTATTATTTTCATCATGTTGTCCCAAAAACAAAACTGGTTTTCAGGTTTAAATTTTTTTTTGGTTGCATGATGATAACTGAGGAAATAAACAAAAACAGAGTACAGAATTATTTCACTGGCTAGACAGACCTGGACAGCAACATCACAGAAACACTGTTACATTTTATCAACCTAAAACCACACTAACCCCTTTTCCACCAAAATAAACCAAGTGCTAGTTCATGTCTGGTACTAGTGCTGGTTCAATAGCGAACCTCCTAAGAACTGGCTTTTACATGGGCTAGAAGGTTATGTAATTACTTTACAAGTAATTGCAAGTTTGCGGCATTGTGGTTTTAATTCAACAACGACTTTGATAGAAAGATAGACAAAAAGATAAGAGAGCTGGTCATGTTGTGTTCCTTCCAGCTTTACTTCAGTTCTTGTGGGAATGTGTCGCAGAGGACGCACATAAAGAAAAACTATGGGTTTTTCACAAATTTATGCTTGAACTGAGCAGGATGCATATGAAAAATAATCACTGTGAACACCACTCCAGGTTGCAAAGTCTTCTACTTCTACTATAGAAACTGGTGGAAAAAAAGTGGATATAGCTGCTATACCAACAGTGATAACAGAAACTGTTTTGTTTTATGGATGTTCTATGACATTTAATGTCCCTGTAGGTTATTAAAATAGATGTTTTTTTTATGATGTCATTTTTTGCGATAGAATGCAGAAGTGGGATAAACCCGTTACTGAAAAATAATAAATGCTGGGCGATTCACATATTGATGTGAACAGAGTGAAAAGTGTATAAAAGATATTATTATTTATGCAAACCATGAAGCTGACACTAAACTTTAGGAAGAACTATAGTACTATCTGCCAACTAAAAAAAAAAAAAAATTTCAATTGAAATTTTTCAAGTTCAAGTTCAGATCACCCGCTCTACCCTTTTGCGTTAAATAATTAAATGAGGAACTGACAAAAACAAAACAGAAACCCTGCACATCAGCATGCATGCGATGGATTTCGTTTCAGCAAAAGGCGAAAACGAAGTACCGCAAGAAAAATGAGAGTAACAGCTGATGCCTGGGATTGTCAGTTTGCTTAAAAGTCTGAGAAATTATGCACTTCTTGTATTTTCTCGAGCAGTCCAACTATAAAGAGTACAAGGTTAGGAGGAAATGCAGGAAACTTCCACTGCAGCGTATGATTTGATCGTCTGTACAAATGCAGTAGCAGAACGGAACAACTTATTTCTACATCGTCCACACAATTACAGTTTTAAAAACTATCAGAAAGTCCAGGGGCCTTATGCAGTTGAATTTCATTCTAAATAAGTCCTTAAGAAATGTATTCATCATGTATGTACAAAGGAATTCATGCGCAGTTGAAAGTAAACCACATAGTTGTGCAATGGAGTAATTAATATCTTGAATTCTCACTAAAATGGACTGAAGGTGAACCAGTTTTTCCAGCTCTATCCATCATATAACCTGTTTGCATAACCAGCAACAGGTACTCACCCGGATAAAAAAAAAAGGTAGTAATTAATGATACTTTAAAACCTACAAGAAATATAATTGCTTGAGACAAATCAGGCAAACATTAGTGAGAGAGTGAAATGAATCTAAAATGTTAATTTCCAAAAATTATCCAAACTGAATCAAAAGTCTGCCCAGACTTTAGCATTTTCTACCGAAGCTGCAGCATTTTCAAACAATTCTGCAATTTTAGACCATCTAAAGGTGGTGTGCTCTAAACTATTCACAAATTGGCAAGCAGCATAGCATTCTGTGAGGTAGGAACAAAGTTGGAACAAAATTGGGCAAAAATGTATATTGAATAAAGATATTTATAAAATAATTTATACTTACAGAATCACCATACAAATTTAATCTTCACCAAGGTATTGTAATAATATCGTATCAGGTGGTCCCTGATGATTGCTGATTGATGATTGATGACTGCATCACTGATTAAATTGGACTGCTCTAGCAAGTAACACGCTTGTGCGTGAATACCGATCTGAAGGTTTATAAAGTTAAATTATTACAGCAGTTGTTTTTATGGAGAATTAAATCACAATCAAGGAGATGTGGAGTAAATTTATTAATTAAATAATCACTAATGGAACGCCTCTAGAACAGGTTACTTCCTGTTATAGCTTGGGATAATCATATTGACTAACCAATTTTTTTTTTATTATGTAATAAATGTTTTTTAAAGGTAATTACAAATTAATTAATGTAAATAGCAGTTTACATCAAACGCTATAGTAACTGAAACTAAATATTCCTAAGAAAATCCAATAACACTTCCATGCGCTAATCTCATTCTCATTTCCATTGTTCAATCATTATCAAATCACTACATCATAACCCCAACCACCCGACTAAACATCTCATTTTTCCACATTAGTGCTGTTTTTATATAATTCCCATTGAGCAAGAAAGGTTTTTGTTAGACATTATAAGGAAGGAAGAAAAAGTTTTAAAAATTCCAACCACAAAAACCATAACACAACATTTTATTACAGGTTTTTTTTATGAATTTGTAACCGTAAGAGGCGTTACATAACTCACAAATGAGATCTAGGGCTTTTTTTATTGTCTCATTAGTCAGATGTCACGGCATGGTTTATGTAAGAGGCGAGGCACCTTGATTGAGGGTAAGATTGAGGTTATGTAAGATCAGACCACAGGGAGGAAAACAGCTCTACATTTTCAGTTAGCTGAAAAAAAGAACATGGAGGAAGAATGAAGTAAATACAGTATTTCATGGTGTTCCTCTTATATTGAGACCGTCAGTGCTGATTCATCAATCACAGCGCTTTAGTAAGGCACCGTCGCATGCCACAGCAGCTTCAGTGACAGACAAACAGTGCTATTTCACTAGTAATATTTTAATAATGCTGTAAACATCTCAATCCAAAAGTTCCAACAGGTCTTAAACCCTTGTGTCTCTGAAGGGCATTCCACACTATATGACTTAAAGGGGTCCTAATTCTGCAAAATTTCATTTTAAGTCATTCAGAATGCGTCTACAAACACAAAAGTGCACAAAAGAAAATTATTCCTAATGTTTGTCCTTCGAGGGCTTAAACAAGAAAATCAGGAATCTAACCTTCTTTAACTCTTAAGAAGGGCTTTCAGTTGTGTTTAATTTTTTATATTAGAATAGGTGTATAATATATGACATTTAAATCACAACCCCCTGGAAAAGTCCATGCCCACATATTTAATCATTTACAAAAATCTTTGTTCTGATTTGCTCCATGCAGAGTGGAAGAACTCCTGCAAAGAACCCCAACCTCAAACCCCACTGAACATCTTTGGGATGAACAGACTCCATCAGACATCAGTACCTGAATGAATAGAAATCCTCATAAACATGCTCAAGCCTTTCCAAAAGAGCAAGTGTAACTGTAATGTGTTTAAAAACTTTTGACCATACAGTGTACGTGAGGGAATTATCACTGGTCGGAGACGGGATGGGTTTATAAGTGTGTGACAGACGTGACATATGCTGACTCTGCCTTGCATCAGCAAACCGATGTGCTAGGTACATGATGTTCTTTCTTTCGTTCTAGATTTTACAAACACGTGCACTTGTTTAAAACATGGTTAAATGACTACGGAGACTTTCATCTTCTCATTCAATCAGGGTCTTTTTGACTCACTGGCTAAGGTATAGAGTAGATGAATAAAAAACACTGCCCAGGCATATTTTTAAACCAGCCATGGTTCTGCACATGCATATACACCAGTGTAACTTGATACAAGACCAGATGACTGGGTGTCTGTCTGAGTATGAGGTTTCTAAGGCAGTGTTTTATTAAAAATAAAGACAGAAAAGTGGCAGAAAAGGCTAATATGGGGTTTAAGATTGTCAATATATTAACAAAACAGAAGTCCTAGTTGTAACTCTTACATTAGTCACTTGAAATTTGGTTTAACAGTTTGGCTTCCATACTCACTTATTTTTTGGCAGAGTATATAAAACACCAAGTATTAATACACCAAGCCAGCCCATTATCTGCACACGATAACTGTGCTTATCCACTTGAGACCTGAATGTCCTCTTACACTCACTGGCCACTTCTTTAGGTATATATCTGTTCAACAGGTGGTTAAGGCAAACATCTAATCATACAATCAAATGTCAGCACCTCAAGGCATTAATGCATGTAGACACAAGCAAGACAACCTTCTGTTCAAAGTTCAAAACCGAGCATCAGAATGGGAAAAAAAAGTGATTTGTGTGACTCTGAATGCTGTACAGTTGTTTGTGACAGATGGACTGGTCTGAGTATTTCTGAAACTGCTGAACTTTTCGGATTTTCCCACACAACCCTAGAGAGGTTTCCAGAGAATAGTCTGAAAAAGATAAAATATCCAGTGCGATCATTCTCTGGGCAAAAATGCCTTGTTGTTGTCTCATTACAACTGAGGTATGCAGTAGAGCATCTCTGAACACACAGCATGTCCAACCTTGAAGAAAATGGGCAGAGACCACCTTTCTTTCCATGCTTTCTGTCCATTATTACCAGTTTAATTTAACCTTTAAACGCCACAGGGTACCCGAGTATTTTTGCTGACCATGTCCTTCCCTTTATGAGCACAGAATACCAAACCATGGCAAAAAAGCTAAAATTATCTCCAACTGATTCCTTCAACATGACAACAAGGAGTTCACTCTACTCAATTGGTCTCCATAGTCACTAGTAGAGCGCCTTTGGAATGTGGTAGAATGGAAGATTCGCACCATGGATTTATAGTCAACAAATCTGCAGCAACTGTATGATGCCATCATGTCAATATGAGCCAAAATCCCCAAGGAATGTTGCCAGAACCTTGCTGAATCTATGCAATGATGAATTAAGGCATTTTTGAAAGCAAAAGAAGGTCCAACCCAGTAATAGCAAGATGTACCTAATGAAGTGAGTGTATATCTCTACGCACTCTATATAGATTTCTATGTATACACATAGAAAGACGTGTATAATATGTGACTAGTCAAGAGCGGGAGACTACAAGTCATAGCATATGATTTTCATCCTTATCGAACCTCTTACGCAAAACCCCTCGTGCCATGTAAATGTGGACAAAGTCACCCAGAAATAGGAGTCCCTATTAGGAAATGTACTGAGTAAAAATAAATAAAAATACAGCATAAAAAAAGGCATTGTTCATTTTCTCCATTTCATCTGTTACCTGTTTGTGTGTGACATTTCAAGGCATATTTATTTATTGGCTCATCCAGTAGCACTTCTATAATTACAGCTTTGGCAAAGATAGCATCCCGGTGTCGCCTATTCCAGTAAGTGTTTCCTCATACTGCACGGATCACCAACAAGCACAAGGTGAAAACCATACAATAAAGAAATGCGAGTACTCATCAATGTTGCAGTGCCAAAATTAGAATAAAGAAATGGAAATATAGGCGGAGATAGCTTTACGGATATAAAGGTTTTAAATAAACTTGTGTGTGTGTGTGTGTGTGTGTCTGTGTGTGTGATGTGAGTGAGTGAGTGAGTGAGTGAGTGAGTGAGAGAGACACTGATAATGATCTTTTTCTCTCTGTGTCTAATTCTGTAACATTCCTCATCTTTTACATGACCGTTTATTATGTAAACTAATCTCTGAACTGAAGTTTCAAGTTCATGTTTGCTGCCACCATAGTCAAACACCAAACACGATCCAACCTTTGAGGCCCTCTTCTCAGATGTTTTTAAGAATCATCTGGATGTATGATGAAAACATTAAACACCCCTAAAACGCCTTTTCAAGTCATAATTAAAAGCAGGAGCTTGAGCCTGATACTTTTTTTCCCATTTACATGCCAATCAGATTTTGTCCCTAATGTGACATTATAATAGAAGTGCCCCTCCCCTAGCTCACTGTTCTCTATCGGGTAGGGGGAGGCGTGGCTCAGCAGTAGCTAGAACTATGACATACATCACCTGAGCGTTATTTCAACTGAAAAGTTAACATACACACTTTGGGGGAGCTCTGAGATCTGTGTTAACCTGTTAAAGAAATGCTGAAATATGGGACCACAGTATGGGACCACAGTATGGGACCACAGTGTGCCTAAGTAAACATTCTTCCTTTTGGGAAAAAAAAAAAAACTTGGTAATATTTCACAAAAACTTTTTCCTTGACTTGAATGTGTAAGAGTATATCTGGGTCACCATAAGAAGCATCAATGCTAGACGGTTTATAAAATCATATCTTTTACTTTTTTTTTTCCCAAAAAGACTCATTGTTTTTTTCCCTTGGTATATCAAATGAAAAATATCAACTGAGACAATTTGCTAGCAGGCTTATGCTAGGTTAAGTTTGTTATACTTCCGCTGTGACCCGCCCCCAACCCAAGGACAAATCCCGCCTCCTGCGTTACGACAAGAATTTCGTCTTATCTCTGATTGGACCAATCCTAGAGCATAAAGGTATAAAACGGTTACCTTTTGGTGAAGTAAATTAATGATGAGGATTGCACTGCCTGGGTAAAATAAATAAATAAATAAATAAAATAAAATAAAAACCAGTACCTTACTTTAAGATTTCATTTAATGACCTTTAACTTTGATTACAGCAGACAATGTGGTGGCCCGAATTCATGTGTGAAAATGATCCCTCGTACTCTCAGAACCACTCTTTCACAATTTGAGCCCTGGAATATGCCTGTGCCTTCAGGGAAGTAAAACTCCATAGTTGTGATAACCTGGTCATTCTGTACATTCAGATTGTCAGCTGACTTTATCTTATTATCACATAATGTTGCTGAGACTCAACCTGACCAACAGAAGCAACCCAAGATCATAACAATGGCTCCAAAGGCTTGTAAAATGGCATGATGGAAGAATTAATTGAAGCGCCTTCTTTCATACCTTGATAAAACCATTGCTCTGGGACAGGGTTACTCTGAACAACACCACGTGACCTTTTTCCTCTTGTTCCAATAGCTAATCTTTATACTCCCAAAAAAAAAAAAGTTTTTTTTTTCCTGATTAGTCTCCCTAATAAGTTGTTTTCTTATGAACACACAGCTGATTATTCCCAATCCTGTGAGTTCTCACCACATTACGTGTGTATGGAAATGCTCTTGTTTTCAATATTAAACATAGCAATAGTTTTTACTGCTGATTTTTATTTTATTTATTTTTTTACGATGCAACTTCAAGTGTTTTCGATCATATTTCTTCCACACAGTCGACGATTCAGCACTATCCTTCCAGGTATTAATAATGTGTTGTGTTTATTCCAGTCATTTCAAAACTCCTTAGTGGTTTTCTTTGCTTGATGCTTCTCAATTATTTGTCACTTCTGAAATAGTGACTTTTTGTTGCTTTTTTTGTCCGGACAGTGTAGATTGCTTTTCTAGCAACTGACGAATGACCTGAATGTATAAAAGTTGACTTGGCTTTGTATTATTGCGCAAAAAAGGGCTTTTTCTACATGATTACTTGTGCACGTAAAACAAAAACTCACATATACACACATACCTACACCTTCAAAATTGGGGAAAATCAGCAGCACGTGAGCACAGCATGACTCTGATTTTTAAAAAATCCCCTTTATCTCTACTCTGTTCGTTCACGCTAAAGTACAATAAAAGTCCCCTAAAGGCCCTGGAGTGACCAAAACCAAAAGGTCACGGTACCAGAAAGTGCAGCACGAGGACCGGGCGACAACCGTGCGCGCGCAAGAGAGAGAAAGGGAGACAGAGAGGATTCCCTCGGTCCAAATACTGGAAGGTGACGTCATGGGAGGGTATTTAATGAGGGACTATCCCTCTTGGCGACCGCAATAATAAGCTGAGAGCAGACTAAAAACGCGCACGTCTGCTTGCTTGTAACGCGTTATAAAATATTTATAAAGATGTGCATGACGTATGCAGCGCAAAGGCAGGGCACGTGCCTGTTTTACGCAGGCAAAAGTGTTTTATTTTCAAATTAACGTTTATAACGGTGACATCTTATCTCGCAGCACAATGTAAAATTTTATATTTTATCGATATATTTTTATTACATACATGTTACTTCACCATTTTACTATGCACTGCATACTAAAGATAATAAAAAAGAAAAAGCCCAAAACAAGCACGTTTTAAGACATGTATGTGTGTATATAAAGCGGTTAAGAATTTTAAACCCATATAATAACATTTAATATTAAGTATTTTTTGGATATTTGATGATTAACACGTAGGCTACGTTGATAAACATTACATTTGCACTGACATTTGTCCAAGTTTGACGTCTTAAATCAATAATTTTAAACACTATTTAACATTTTCCCGGGTATGCAAATGTAAATATTTTAGGTTTCTATAAAGTTTATAGATTAATGTGAATTATCACTGGTTTTAAAAAAAAAAGACAAGCTGACTGAAATGCGGTGGGTTTTCGGATACAGTACTTACCCTCTATGGTGGATGTGGCTTGAAAAAAATATGAAGGAAAAAAAACTTGTTAAAGCGTTACGACTCCTCAACAAACCGTTTTCAACCCCGATATTTGTGAGTAAACTAAAAACGGACACTAAAACCAAACAACACCTGAGTTTTCTTAACTTTACAGAAACAGCAGCAGCAGTAATGTAGTCTCTAGCGCTCTGTCTCTAAGGGGCTGTGCTAACTCCACAATGATTGACAGGCCTTAGAGGAATTGCCGCGCGAGAAAGTAATAACGTCCAATCAAAACGTCGGAGACGTCTTATGAGGCGGGGTTTAAATCTAGCACTGTTGTGTGCGCCTGTGTTTTTGGCTCTGGGTCGGTTGACCGCTCTGGATAAAACTCCCTCCCGCCGTAAGCGAGCTGTTTGAAGGCGTAGGGCGGAGGGGGCGCGTCTTAGTTCCCGGAACAGCCCAGCGGGAAGTCATCTGAATTACTGGCAGTGTTTGCGTCATTACAACTTTACCTCAGTGAATGTGAGGGATATTGGCAGGTTAAGGGTTAGAAAGTCTGATTTATTCGTATCAAGGTCACGATTTACTGCCGCATAAAGAAATATTATAAGGTTTGCCTAAACAAACAAACCAGAAAAAATGCATTTAATGTGAAATGACATCGTGTGTGAAAACACTTTTCCTTAATCATAAACTGTGATTGAACGCCTACACACACACATGTTTGAATATCTTCATAAAGATTCCTCCTGTCCCAGTTTTAACATAATTATAAATGCAGCTAGAAAAGCTTTTCAAATATATATATATAAAAAAACCTTTTAGTACACAGTCATATATTCCCGTAATTGTGGACACACTCCAACTTCCACTCTCCAGGATAAATACTTGTGATGTTGAAGATCCTGAACATGATAAAGGTTTAAATCAACAGGCAGTTCCTTGTTAGTTTCCATGAATTGAAGGAACAGGATGTGACAGGGACATAATCTGTCTAACCACGGCTGGTAATGAGTTTACAGTAGATGTTCTGGTACATTCTCTGAAGTATGAAGGTTGCCAAGCGTACCTTCCCAGCTTGCACGGGTGGCTTCTTGCTCTTTTAACAATGGTCAATGTCACAAAGCAGCTTTACAGAATTTAAAAAAAAAAAAAAGGAAATAAATTAGAACATGTACGGGAAAAAGCCTAGATTACAGCTATCCATTTGTTGAGGGTAATGATGGCAAGAGAAAAAATCCCTGAGATGACAATAGGGAGAAACCGTGAGAAGAACTAGACTCAATAGGGAACCCATCCTAATTTGTGTGATATCAGATAGTATGACCATAAATCAGTCCCTTGTTATATCTGAGTATTATGAGGTTGAAAGTTCAATATAACATGCAATGTGTTTAATCTGATATAAAGTCCATGAACAGCCTCATGGTCATCAAGTGGACGCATCCTCAGTCACCATATGCATCCCAAGCAGGCCTCAATGCGAGAAGATCTCAAACCAGTCTTGTCCAGAGGGCCAAAGCTGTCAGGAACAATGTTAACCCAGGAGTGCAATGTAGTTCGGCAGAAAGGGAGAGAGAGAGAGAGAGAGAGAGAGAGAGAGAGAGAGAGAGAGAGAGAGATAGGTATGCTAAGAGTCACATATTGTTTAAGGTGAATTTATATTTAGGGCAGAGCTTCACTTCAGCAAGCCTCCATCTTAATGTGTATATTTAAAGACATCCTGTAATTATATGTTTTCACCTTCAAAAATTATTGCCTGTACCATCAGGGAGGAAAATCTCCATCGATGTGATAACCTGGTCATTCAGTACATTCAGGTCATCAGCTGACCTGATTTTATTGCCACATAACGTTGCTGAGTCTGGACCTGACCAACAGAAGCGACCCCAGATCATAACACTGCTTCCAGAGGCTTGTACAGTGGCTCAAAGGGAACCATCTTCTTGCTCGAAAGTCCAATTTTGATGCTCCCTAGCAAACCGAAGCCTTTTTTCCGATAGGGCCACATAGTTGTTTAGTCCCAATCCTGTGAGATCTCATCATATGGTGCATATTTAAATGCTGTTAACAAGATTATAGTTTTTTACAATAATTTTTTTATTTATTTTTTACCATGTAACTTCCCCGAGTGTTTAAGTGACACATATTTTCCCTCTGACCACATTTGCACAAAGTTGACGGTTTAGCACTATTGTTCCAGGTTTTGATAATTTGTGGAAGGTGTTTTAACCCATTTAAAATCTCCTTAGTTGTTTTCTTTGCTTGATGCTGCCCAATAATCTGACTCTTCTGAAATGGCAACTTTTTTTTTTTCCCAGGCAGTGTACTTCAAAAGATGAATGATGTAAACAAAAAATGATTAAAGATGTACCCTGATCTTACCACCCTATAACCTATATTTAGGTACTAGCGTATCCATTGCATAGCGCAAACCCACATACATTTACACCCATTCATACACTACACACATTTTGAAAATGCCATTCATCCTACAGTATATGTCTTCGACACAGAGTGGAGGTGAGATTTGATCCCCCCCACCCCAGGAGTCGTGAAGTAACAGCGTTAACCAGATGTGAATATAGTGTACAGATATGAATATCACAGGGCGTTTTGCTAATGCAAAAACTACAACATTATAGCACAAAGGCAGTCTGTTGGTCTCTCATACAAAGAAATGCAAACCTAAGTCCTGTGGGAAAGGTTTGAATTTCACTATAATAAACCATTATATAAGAATGCTGATTCATGGTAGGTACATGTTGATTCATATTCTATCCATAATAGCAACTCTGAAGATAGCTTGCGAGGAAAATCACACCATTGTACTTTATTCATCTTCTTGTTCTAGGCTTACAATTACACATAAACATTTGATGGCAGACACTATACATACATAGTCAGAACAAATCATAATTGTTTATATGGTGAAGTAAATGAAAAGCATTTTTGCAAGGAGTCTCCACTATTAACAATCATTTATAACAGCCAGAGAGCACAAGTACTTCCAGCAACAATACCCAGGTAGGCTGTGGCATTTAAATGATGCTCAGTTGGCCAAAAGTCAAAATGTACCAAGAAAATCTCCCCCAACATTATTACACCACCAGCAGCACCACCAAGCTGTTGATAAAAGGCAGGTTGGATCCATACTTTCATATTGTTGGCACCAAATTGCATACCATCTGAATGTCACAGCAGAATTTGAGACTCATCAGACTAGGCAACGTTTTCCTAATCTTCTTTTATCCAATTTTGGTGCGGCCATGTAAATTGTAGCCTCAGTTTCCTGTTCTTAGCTGACAGGGGTGGCACCTGGTGTGGTGTTCTGCTGATGTAGCCCATCTGCTTCAAGATTTGATGTTTTGTGCATTCAGAGATGCTCTTCGGTATAGCGTAGTTGTGATGGGATTTGAGTTACTGTCCAGTTCAGTCATTCCCCTCTGGTCTCTTGCATCGACAGTGCATTTGAACTGCGGCTTATTGGACATTTTTTCTTTTTCAGAACATTCTCTGTAAAGCCTAAAGATGGTTGTGTATGGAATCCTCAACCATCCTCAACTTTATGCTTAACTTTAACTCATAAAGAGTCCCCAAGCAAGTCCCTAATGATCGTCCTATTTCGGTCATGTGTGATTTCAAATACTCATGACATCATTTCCAAAATGTTGGTGTGCCTCAGTAGCACATGTGACAGAATCATGTGAGTGTGTTCAGCGGTTCATCCAAAAGTGTGAAATTACACATAAAGATATACCCATAGCCAATACTGGCTTGAACACTGGATTGTTTCGGATTGGATTTGGCCCATTTCGATTTTTCTTTTTGTAATCCTCTGAAACATGTGCAACTCATAAAGATATTGATCGAGCATGTTTCAAATTGCCTTAGATCCACACGCACACCCAGCAAATCTAATGGTAGTGAGAAGCTTAATCACGATTGATGATAGAAAGAAATAGAAATTGAAAACAGCGAGTAGGAAGACCAGCAAAGAGATGACATTAAAGAATGGCTAGGAGTATGAGAGTGGACAGGAATAGAGATGAATAAGGACAGAAAAGAAGTCAGGAAATATAACAAGATAATACAGTCCCTACATGGAGCTTCATAGATTGATGACAGCTCGAGATGTCAGGTGCTTGCAGACACAATATATTAGTGATGAATAAAACTAAAGAAGACGGCTCGGTGGCTTAGTGGGTAGCATGGTCGCTTTGCACCTCCAAGGTCAGGGTTTGATTCCCACCTCGGCTCTGTGTCCATGGAGCTTTCATGTTCTACTTATGCTTGGTGAGTTTCCTTTCACAATCCAAAGACATACAGATTAGGCTAGTTTTTGTTCCCAAATTGCGTGTACTTATATGTCTGTACACCCTGCAATGGAATAGCACCCTGTCCAGTGTGTGCCCCGTCTCCTGGGATAGACTCCAGGACCCGTATTCACAAAGCCTCTTAGAATTCTCTCAGAGAGCTCCTATCTTAGCTTAAAAAGTCCTAGCTGGGAGTCCTAGAATAAAAGTGATTTAGGAAACTTCTCAGAACGACTCTGAATAAGGAAAGTACTGTACAAAAAACGTTTATCTTACTGAGGAGGTGTGGCTGACCGAGTTGCTAGGGATGACGCAGCAATTCAAGGACTGTGATTGGTTGATAAAAAAATCTGTAAAGGTCTTAAAATGGACCCCTTGTAAAAATTTCATATATGATCATGAATAGACAGTGAGATTATAATGTTTATATATAAAGAAATATGATGAAATATAACATATGAAATATGATCATGACTACAGGCCAAGTTTCTGTTATAGGCTAAATATCTTAAAGTTAATTAAACAGCCAAGTGTTGAAAATGTGTCTACTTTTGAAGCAACCAATTTCCAAACAGTAGTTACTATATTTTAGTTCTTACATTTATTTTACCATACTGATGTGATTATTTCCCATACAAGATGTTTCGTGAATCATTTTTATCTTTACTAAGATTTAGTCCTAAATTTAAGAGGGAATTTTAAGAAAAGTCATAATTCTAAGAATTTTCTTAGAATTTCGTCACTAGGGGCAACTTTTAGGCCTAAGAAGCTTTGTGAGTACGGGCCCAGGCGTCTGCGACCCTGTATACGGGATAGAGCGGTATAGATGATAAAGAATCCTGCTGAATTTTATTTGTAAAAACACGTCTTGTTTTTGATATACTATAGTAATACATGAACATTTTAAGAGAGCATTTAGTACAATATGTTCTGAAATCCTGGAACAGATCGTAGACCCACGCCCACACACATGGAAGTGCCATTTGGCCTATCAAGGCACACAGAATAGACACAGGAGAGAGGTTTCGGTGTCAGAACTGGACCCTGACGTTAGAAAATGCAAATCCGTTTTCAAATTACGTTGCATGTGGTCATTGATGCGCAGCTAGATATAAAAGCTAAAAACAAAGAACTCTTGTGGGGCAAGGTCAAAATTACATCAGCCTATTTGTCTTTTCTGTAGACGAAAGCAGAACTAACCATCCATCTAAACACATACCTAAACATGTTTATCATTTATTAAGCACTGATCAGAATTCGAGTGTGTACAGACGTTGATTTCAGGGTTTAGCAAAGAATTAAGTCACAGAGCAGACCATCATTATTTAACCGTTTAGTTTAAAGTCTCCTATTGAGCTGATGCTTTCTGTACTGATATATTGACACCACATGATGGTTTTTTCGAACATCTTGAAATATCATATATAAGTTGTTGAAGTGTGCAAAGTGTTCGAATTCTCACCGAGAATCTAAAATGATGATGTTTTAATCTGTGTGCTTCTTCCTTCCCATTTCTGTGAATCTGCTTTGCGATGCTCTTGATAGTATCTTAGAGAGAGAGAGAGAGAGAGAGACCAGACTCGTGAGTGTGTGAATGTGTTAAATATATATGTATGCATGCATGGACCTCCAGTTGATACAGTATATTTCCTGTTTTGAGCTTTATCTTCTGCTGACCTGTTAAATGCATGCAATTTAGTGGTGTAACATTTATTGTGTAAGACAATTGTTCCACACATATCTAGAAGGGGAAAGCGATGTCTGGGAATGATGCATCTTTTTCCGCAAGTTGGCGTAAATTTTCGAGGATCACGCGTTCCATTAGATGAAGGTCCACAGGAACGAATACAGTGGACTTCTTCACACCGCACCATTCACCACGTTTTCAAGGAAATACTAAGCTCTGACACTGGAGACTCCTTCCATAAATAATTAAAAACAAATGTGTTATTAAAGAAGGTGCCTCAAGGGTCCAGGCTCGATTCCTGTCTCTGTGTGCATGGAGTATGCATGGAGTTCTCCCTGTGCTTGGTGGGTTTCCTCCCACAGTCCAAAGACATGTAAGTTAGGTTAACTGGCATTCTCAAATTGCCCGTAGTGTGTGAATGAGTGTGTGAGTGAATGTGTGTGTATGTGCCCTGCATTGGATTGGCACCCTGTCCAGGCTGTACCCCGCCTTGTGCCCTAAGTCTCCTGGGATAGGCTCCAGGCCCCCCGTGACCCTGAATACAGTATTAAGCGCTATAGATGATGAGTGAATGAGTTTTATTAGCCTTAGATTATATAAAGTGTCGGCAATACGAGTTTCCATGAACAAGCTGTTGGTATAGGAATTTACAGTCTATAAATCCATTAGTGCTACTGTCCGAGCTTAATTCACTAATGAAGACGATTGCTGGGATTATAATTAAAGCATCACCAAAGCACTGCAGTGAGAATGAAGTTTTAATTCTATTCAGAATAAAAAAAATAAAATGATGCCACGATGAAGGACTGTGCATTTGAGCACGGTTGGTCTTTACTTTAGTATTGGATTGTACTGTGGTAGAGTTTTTTGGGAAACAGGGCTCTAAGGAGATTTAACGCTGCATCGACCATCATCCACTTTCTGGTTTGTGTCTGGCAGCTGACATAATGTGCATGTGTGCGCGTACACACACACACACACACACACACACACACACACACACACACACACACACACACACACACACACACACACACACACACACACACACACACACACACACACACACACACACACACACACACACACACACACACACACACACACACCAAAAGTGTCCAAGCGACCTCTCATTGTAGATCTTTGCAGAAAGCACTTTCCTTAATCAGATTCTGCTGCATTGATTTCACTAATGGAAGTCCACTGAGACATCGAGGACAAAGAGAGAGAGAGATGGTATGTCCAAGTACATAGCATTATCCTCTTTGTGAATTCTGCTTTATATACAAGATCATCAAAAGGCCCTGTTTTTACCTACTATTCACTTGCTGACTTTTTCCATAAAAGACATAATCTTTCTCTCTTTACATATATAAAAATATATATATGTGTGTGTGTGTGTGTGTGTGTGTGACTGCAGGACCCATTTCATTAGAAGGGAAAAGGAAAAAGGGGGAGGGAGACTAACAGCAGAACAAGAAATATCGAAAGAGAAACCAAGTCCACCAGAGATTTCTGTCCAGTGTTCATTTCTTTATTTTCATTCCTGCAATAACGGACCTCAGCGAAAAGAGGGATCGTTTCCTTATGCAAAGCATCTTACATGTCTTTCAATCCAAAAAAACAAACAAACAAAAAAACAAAACAAAAAAGAAAACCACAAACAAGCATCTAGAAGCCATAGATACTTTAAAACAGAGCGAGCCTTGGAGCTGATTAGAGCTGGGGTTTACCGAAACAATCACTCACTGCAGACAGACAGGAAATAAACAGAAACCTGACTAATGGTTCGAGGCCAGACTTTAAACACTTGTGTCCCGGTTTCTCTCTGGTACTCAAGAAAGCATGAACAAGAAAAAAAAGAAAAAAAAAAAACAGACCTGCAAAATATCAAGCTGTCATAACACATGTTCATGTTCTAATACTCTAACAGTGTGTACTGTATTTGCCGTCATGCATATAAAAATGCTTCATAGTGTACATGCTCTTTCACATATACGTACAGTTCGTTATTTCTTTCTGATCTGAAGCAGGACAGAGACGTTTCTGGTAGAGGAAATCTTATCTTTCACTTGAATATATATCACGGTAAGAAAAATTACAGCTAAAGTAATACTGAATCCGTGCTGATGTGTCATATGTACAGAAGAAGTGAAAATATTTTAAGTGATTATTCAGATTCGGTTATGTACAGGAGAAACGCTACAGCACCAGGCATGCTTCAGATGTTTCAATAGCTACGAATGAAAGAAAACTCTCTAAAAGTACTGAAAGGCAAGCAAAATGTACATCCATAAACACCCCTCATCAGTTTAAGGTTGAAGGTCTCGGTTACAGGTCAGTGGGCCTCATTTATCAAACATGCACCTGGATTTGCTACACTTTGGATACACTTTACATTAAGTTTCGCTTACTGAGTTAGCAAAGTAACCAAAAACAAAAAAGTCAGCATGAAAAAATCCAAAAACATGACATTTTGGTGGTTTCATTTTAACAGTATAAGCCAAGGGTTCCCATAATGTCCCCTAGTGGACAGTAAGGGTACTGCATGAGAGGTCATTTACAAATGATGATGATAATAATAATAATATATATATTTTTATTTTGTAATTAAGTTTTAAATTCCCATAAAATATTTCAGATTAAGTACTTTCATTTAAAAAGTAACCAGAATTAATAAAACAAAGCTATGAGGTTTAAAATCAGGGTAAAGTGTGATATTCTTTATTTATCTAAATGTTGCGTGTTGATCGGAGTCGGGATTAAAAGTTCGGGGCGGGCCGCAGAAGATATTCAGATTTCAGATTAGGCCGTGGCCTTGTTCAGTTTAGGAATATCTGGTGTAAATGATCACCGGCACATTCTACCCTCAAACCAAAGCCACAGCAATGTCGTCCTGTTGTAAACCGATACAGCCATGTTGACTTCTTTACGTCTTTCCTGTTAAGTGTATAGTTTTTTTTTCCCTACAGGGTATTTTTTTTGTACACTTATTTTAACTGTAAAAGTAAAAAAAAAAAAAAAAAAAAAACATTTTTTAATCCCACACAGTTTTCGGGTGGTTTCCTTATTGCTCTAGAGAGAAGTCAGGATCGTAAATGGTACCGCTAAACCGTAAATGTTGCCACTCATGTGGCACTATATGGTCACAAGTACCTGGACACACATGGTTTAACATGGACCCTAAACATGTACTTTCTGTTATGATACCCTTCGCTTTTCTGGGAAGGTTTTCCACTCGATTTTGCCTGGAGATTTGTGTTCATTCAGCACCACTGATATCAGGTACTGATGTTGGGAGGTAGAAGAGGCTCCAGTTCCAGTTCATCTAAGGTTTTTTATGGGGTTTGATATTCAGGATGCTTGAGATTTTCCTCTTTAATCTTGACAAACCGCGCCCTTTACGGAGCTCGAGGCGTTTTCATGCTGGTACTTGTTCGGACCTGTTCCAGGGAAGAGCAATTGTAACAGTGCAAAAAAGAAAAACAAACAAAAACAGGACACTCACTACAATTCTGTGCTTCCAACTTTGTGGTAATAGGCAAAGAGGGAAAGAAGCGAATATGATCATGATGGTCAGGCGTCTACATACTTTTGATCTCATTGTGTATATATATTAATTGATTGATTTGTTTTGTTTTGTTAAATGATATTTAATCCATGCCTAAGAATTCAATGCCTTGGTTCAACTCCTTGCATAAAAGGCTTGTTGGTGACATTTGTGTAAGTATGAAATCATTTTAGGTGACGCTAAAGAGCGTTAAGATAAACCATGCAACTGCCGGATGAAAAAATATCATTAAGATCCAAACCCGCATGTGTCCCAAATGCAGCGGGCATGTTCCAGCCGAGACATGTTTGGTGTCCAAAGCTTGCTTCTTTATTCTTAGTAAATCTGGAGGGTATTTATGGGGGTAATTTCACTAACAAGTAAGCCACCCATACCCGTCCACACGTTGTGAACAGGTTAACATTGTTGCTTTAATGCAAATCCAAATCATTGGGCTTTGATTTTTACTAGGAAATTGGGTGGATCATGTTGTATTGTGTTAATTCTAGCACCATTATGCGAGACCGATTATGCCGACGAATGACCGGGACTTTCGTACATGCAATTAACGGTTTGTTATAATTCATGTAGATTTCCAAATGGCTCAAAACCATCGGATCACCATGCAGACTTGGAATGTTATTCCAGATTTTTGTCCAATTGTATTTTGGTGAATGGGAAAAGATGAGGGAAAGAAAAAAAAAAGGAGCAAACTTTGATGAATGAGACCCATTGGCTGTGAAACTAACCCTCAACAATAATACATTCAAGAAGTAATAGACTTAGTAATAGATCATCTGCACTCTTTTATCTTTCTTCTGTATGTTCCAAGCTGGATTCAGCTGAATGAAAAAAAAAAGTTAAATGATCTTACATTCCCTAAACAAATGAAGGGTGGTTCTGGTTAACCTGGATTCAAATCCTTCTTTTTTTCTTAGCTTATTCATGTTAATTAAAAATCTCAGTTAATTTTCCAAATAAAAGCAGAATCATTAGGTGAAAACCTGGCGAAAAATCATTCCCAAAACAAATGAACAGTTACGCATATAATGTTTGGAGCAACTATTAAACCTGACGTGCGTCAATTCAGATGACGTATCCATGTCCAAATCGATGTCCAAGCCTGACCATGTCCATGTCGACCTTTCGTGAACGCCTGTAACATCTTTAGGGATCACCCGGTACAAATTACGACTGTCCTGCGTGTCAGTTTCTAATTGCAGTCTCTAAGGACCCAAGCCTCTTAGGGTGCTTTTACATTTGCAATGTTTAGCCAAGTTGCATTGAACCATCAGTGCAGTGCGTTTTCTGCGACCTGGATCAAAAACATACCTCCGGATTCTGATTCAGCTCTGAATGCTGTGTTTTTTTTTTAAATAGCGGCTAAACCGAGTCAGAAGACACGAAGTGAGCCAAAAGGTGGAGCTGTAGAACTGCAGAAATGTTAGTTTGCTTAATATTTCCATACGTGCAGATTAAGACTAAACCAAACCAAACTATAATTAATGCAAATGTGTCTATTTCTCTCTTGTTCTGATTAACGGACTAAAAGTCGTAAAAGCGTCCTGGTAAACCTGATACTAATCACCAGCTCATTCTCAAAACTCGAGACTGCAATTAGAAACATCTGCCTGGATAGAAACAGCTTAATGTAAATGATTTTGTTCCTCAAATCCAACATGCCTTAGTGCCTTGACTTTCACTCTTCTCAGTTACGTCTGCGTCTACGTCCATGTAGCCTTCATTCCCAGCTCCAGACTTCCAAACATGGCTATTTATTTATTTATTTTCCAGACGAGGGGCTCCTGTGTGTTCAGCTTCATTGACTTCCTTTCTCTCGTGGTTGCACCGAATCCTGGATCACGAGTTGCGAACGTTCAGCCGCCTCAAGCAGGCCCTCCTCAGGGCTGCTCAGATTCACCAGCTCCGCTTCCTCCACCTCGGCTTCCTCCTTGTCCTCCACATCCAGCTCTTCAGCTTCGTCCTCAGGCTCGTCTTCAGGCTCGGGCTCCTCCACACCTTCACGGATCTTCTTCACGTAGAAGGTGAACGGCGGCACTCGGTAGGTGGTGATCTTCGAGCGGGCGTAGACCTTTTTGTCGGATCTGAGCGACTTCGTGCGAGACACACGGATCTTCTCTTTGCGCTCCTTGTTGGGTCTGATCTTCGTCCCTATCTTGCCCATCTTCTTCCCAAGGCTCTGCCTGGTCTTCTGGAAGTTCTCGCGAGTCCTCACGCGCGTCTTCTCCAGGTTCTCCTTGGTTCTCTGACGGGTTTTCTCTAGGTTTTCTTTGGTTCTCTGCTTGGTCTTCTCCATCTGCTCCTTGCTGAAGGCCTTCTTGATTTCGTCCACACGTTGCAGCCCGCTGCGCTTGAAGCGTGCCACACGCGATTCCTCCACGGTTTCCTCGATCTCGACAACCGTATCCGTGATGTGTGCTTCCTCTCCCTCACTCAGCACGTGTTCACCCTCCTCACTTACTGCTGCCTCTGGCTTCTTAACGGGCTTCACTGGCTTTTCTTTATCCTGAGGGACAGATGGACAAAAAAGGATCAGAAACATAATAAAAGACAATGGCACCTTTGAAAAATTCAGCATTTGTTTAAAAAAAAAAGAAATAATAATAATAATCATAAAAAAAAGCCATAAGAATGTTTAATGAAAGCCGACAAATTGAAAACTCCTTAATATTTGGATTCATTTCTATTCCATTCATTTAGGTGAAAGAGCTGAAGTGCTCCACCTAGTGGATATTAAAACAGTGACCACAGCTTATCACACTGTTTTAAACATCTACTGTGATGCAAGGATGCTGTTTTTGATCTCTCAGTCCCCCCCACCTTTTTAAAACAAATTTAACTCTTGCACGTTTTAGCTATATAAAGATCACATCAACCAATGGGTACACATCATGGAACGAATACGATATGATTCATACTGAAAAATCATCTAACAGGTCAGAAACAGGTTCCCACCACATATGCGTGCGCACACACACACACACACACACACACACACACACACACACACACACACACACACACACACACACACACACACACACAGTACTCAGCACAGAACTATCTATAGACTTCCTTGTGTGTGCTAAAGCAATGCATCTGCAGTTGGTATATAAGCAGCTCGGAATGAAACGATCAACTCTCAGGATTAAAATCACACACCTTAAAGGACGATGCTTTTGACAAGCGCTTTTGTATGATAAGCAAAGAACTACTGACATGAGGAGGAGGAAAAGAGGAGAACTGAAAGTGTCTATGAGAATGAAAATACTTCATGGTGGCGGTGACAAATATAGTGCTAAAGCATACACACACGCACACACACACACACACACACACACACACACACACACACACACACACACGCAAATGCAAACACTAAGTATATGAATTACATTTATATTAATTAACAGTTTTATTCTTATTATATCAAGCACTTTGGTGATGATGATGATGATAATAAAAACAATAATAAGATAAAATAGTTAACTATATAAAGTAATGTTTAGTGCTGTAAAACATTCATAAAACAAATTAGTTCTGTTAATGTTTATATATAAAATAAATGAATCAAAGACTTTCCTATGTTGAAAAACTAAATATATATAACACTTTGATGAAAGACTTCTTAGAAACTATACAGAGCCTCTGTAAAAACCTTTCTATAGGAATGAGAACACATTAGCAAGAGCATTAAGATATAATAGTTTGTCATATTATATTGTTATATGTATTACTATGTAGTACCACAGCAGCTTATTTTAATGTTCATGACGGTAAACAGGAACTTCTGATCTAACCTGCATTTAAAGTAATGATTCAGAGTAAATATCCTGTCTGAGTAAAGCCTTGACTCTAAAACTCAGAATGCTCCCCCTGGTGGTGAGAACCAGAACAAGCCTGTCACCTTACTGATGATGCAGAAAGATTCTTATGAATGAGGATCTCGGTCTCTCTTTTTGTCCCGGTCCTCAAGGTCCAATAAAACAGCCTCGGTTGCCTTATGTGGAGTTGCGCCCGAGTCCAAGGTGTGTATGAGTGTTTATTTTAGGTGCGCCTGTCCCACTCGCGGGATTCCATCTGTCCCATTCCCTCATTCCCTGGATGGGATCCATCACTTCAGCACCTCTCATTCCCTCCGGACCAGCCCTCGATCACTATCTGCTATTGCACCCTGTCGAGCACTGATACTCTCAGCACTGGAACAGCTGGGACTGGTGGGCTGAAGACCGACGACCCCGGCTTCGAGCTTGAGACAAAGAGGCAAAGCGTCTCACGGCGTAGCAAAGGCGCTTAGCGAGGAGGATGATGATGATGTCAGAACTATGAACAAAGAACTGCTTTGTTCATAGTTTTCTTTTATTGCCTGACAAATAGTTCTTTGTGAAGTCAGGTCAACTTTGGGGTGGAACACAAAGAGAGTTTGCTGCTTCATTCTGGCACAGTCACAGCGTTCAAAATAAAGCATGAATGATTCTGAACCTCGTGGCGAAAAAAGTGTTTAAAGCATATTAATTGTTCTGTAGACTCTTGGTGAGGCCGAGTCTAGTAAACTAGAAGCTTGATTACTATATGAGTGCAGCCTTACAATAATAATAAAAATAACAATAATAATGAAGCTTTATAGAATAAAATTGGGTCATCAAATGTATATAATAGTATACGGTATACAACTACAAGGGTAAGTCAAAAATTATCCGCACTCTGGCTGTAGAATTTATTTTTCATTATGATCTTCTTGCTTTTCAATACACGTCATCTATCTTTCAACAATCTTTCATATTCTCTCATTAAAAAAAAAAAAGTTTTATGCTGAACTGCAAGCCAGGCTGCTTTTAAGGGACCGAACAGGTGGAAGTCCAATGCAGTGAGATCAGGAGTATATGAAGGATAGGATGCAGTGCTGTCATCGTGGTTGTGGATGGTCGTACGTCCAGGTCCTATTTGTCCAATCTTCCTTGAACTTCTCTATCCATTCATATAC
>JAAGKR010005836.1:0-15000 GCA_011419295.1 Clarias macrocephalus
CTGCGGAGGATAAGTTCATCCGAGTCACCAGCCTCAGAAATCGCAGGTTAACAGCAGCTCAGATCAGAGAGCAGGTCAATGCCACACAGAGTTCTAGCAGCAGACACGTCTCTAGAACAACTGTTAAGAGGAGACTGTGTGAATCAGGCCTTCATGCTAGAATATCTGCTAGGAAACCACTGCTAAGGACAGGCAACAAGCAGAAGAGACGCGTTTGGACTAAAGAACACAATAAAGAACACAATAAAGAAAACTCTTTGAATGAGAAGGTGTGTCCAAACTTTTGGTCTGTACTGTATATGTATATTATATATGTTTTTTGTCCTTTTTTTAATTGCTTAAAATAAAAACCCATGTGAGTTTGAGTCCTGGAAGGGTTTCTACTGTATCTCAGTGTAGTTCTTCTTCATTTTTGAAGCAACATGACTCCAACATGTAGACTGAGGAAAACATGATACCAGACTGAGTTGAGAGACTGTGTGGTTTTTTTGTAAGTGTGTTTAAGGGTGTATGAGGGTGTGTGCAGGTGTGTGTGCTCAATTGCTTACAGTTCAGCCATGACTAAGACAAACACAGTCTTTAAACTGTTTGAGAGTTTTAAGGAGGAAATGATTTTAAGGTGAAAATAAATTCTTCGGAAGAATTAAGATGATATTTTATTTAATCTCATTTTAAATCCAATGTTTTTTTTATTTCAAGACATAGATATAATCAGGCTACGACATACTGTAGTGGCCTAGTGGTTAGCACAGGACAGGTTCCCGGATAGGCTCGATTCCCGCCTCTGTGTACATGGAGTTTGCATGTTCTCCGCATGCTCCTGGTACTCCGGTTTCCTCCAACCGTCCAAAAACATGCAGATTAACCTAACTGGCATTCCCAAATTACCTAAAGTGTGTGAGAATGTGTATGTGTGTGTGTGTGCCCTACGATGGATTGGCACCACATCCAGGGTATACCCCACCTCGTGCCCTAAGTCTCCTGGTTTGGGCTCCAGGACCCCACAGACCCTGTATACAGGATAAATCGGTACAGATGATGAGTGAGATGTGAATAGATAATCAGGCAAAGCTCCCTGCCAAAATAGCTCCACTTTTCTGTCATTATTGCCCATGTTAATCTACCAAAAGAGTGACTTTTCTCAAGAGCGGGAGAACAATCATTCGAAAACAAACGAAGCGTCAACAAAGGATAGAAGTACATTTGCATGGATGGCAGTGGAACGAGATTAAGAATTGTAATAATCTGCAGAAGCGAAGAAACAATTCATGACTAATACCACAACAAAAAATTCTGGACCCCCCAGGGGCAAAGAACGACAATCTTCATCACACCACGCACAAATACACGCACTGGTGAAGAGAAGGAATGGCAGAAAGATGGAATAGATGAGGAAGACAAAAAGAAGGAGTCTGGAATTTTAAACATTTACACTTGTATTAAATGAATACTTAATTGGGAAAGAGGGAAGAAAAGAGAAACAAATCATAGAGACATTTCGCGAGGAGAAAATAAGATAAAAGGGAGTCGAGTGTGAAGTCAGTGTTTGCACCAAGCATAATTTTGAGAGAGAGAGAGAGAGAGAGAGAGAGAGAGATGTGAGGGAGGAGGCTGAGTTATATACAGTAATCAAGCGTGCATTTCTCACCGCAAGACATTTCCTGCAGGATTCAGCAGATGTGTCCCATTCAGAATTGTACATCACATTACACACGAAAATGTTATGCTTCCACAAGATTCATGACGCTCGTTTTGCTCTCTTTTTTCTTCCTCGCGCTTTCCTCCCCTCTCCCTATTTCAAGCATGCTTAGCTTTGAGAGGTGACTGGATGTTAAATATATAGTGCCGCACTCTGGAGCATCGCCGGGTAACGCTTTTTTATTGTCCAGAAGGAAAGAAGAAGGCAAGAATTAAGCATTAAGGGATGATGAGAGATCAGTTGTTATATATCTCTGAGGATACCAGAGAAAATTCTATTCGGGATATACTGTACTCGCTCTTTATATGAAACACCAGAGAAGTGTGATTGTGTTATTAAAGTAAAACTCCAGCCCGAAACACATGGTGTGCTCAGATATTCCGGTGCTAAGCTGTTACTTGGAACTACGTTCCTGCTATTTTTGCAAGAACATACAGTAGTAGTGATGTCTGCTGCCCCGATGTCATGGAGGACATGGCTATTTCCGTCACAATAGTGTGAAATAGCAGCAGGGAAAAAAACGACACAATCCTACTGAAAATGATGAAGGACATGTTTCAGTGAAGACATTGGTGCAAAGGTTGTCCCTGAATACAATGCAGCAACACGCAGATTCATCTCACCTTGTCAGAGATCTACTAAATGCCAAGGATGAGCAAGCGTTAGCATGGAAGTTGCAAAAGCTGGAAGCTGATTTCTGCAGTTTAAGACTGTAAAGATGAAGAAGTAAGAGTTAAAAGGTAAAGTGATCTTTTTAGGTGCACTGTAAAAACATAAACTGTAAATTGCTAGAAGTTTACCGTAAAAAATACGGAAGCAAAAATTTTGGTTGTACAGGATTGTACTTATTATACTGTATATTCTATGGATTTTAATTGTTTTTTTGGTTTTTTAACCCCGGCCGAGAATCGAACCCACACCCTGGAGGTGCAAGACGAAAAAAAAATTAAATCCGTTAAATATACAGTATAATGAGTACAATCCTGTACAACCAAAAACATTGCTACCGTATTACTTATGGCTTAAATAAACTTCTGACAACCACAGCTGCCAAATTTTTACCGTAAAATTTATGTTTTTACAGTGTGGGGATAAGGCAACCCCCTGGCACCGCTATCAGCAGGCATTGTGGGTAATGTAAGAAACGACCATGTCAACATCAAGACAAAATTAACTTTTGCCATTGCTGAACATCTCTGTATTATATAAAGGGACGTTCGAGTCAAAGTGGGACAGAACACAGTCATATATATACTTCTTTGCTACACTAATGCACTTATCACTAGTGCTTGGATACCATCAAGTCTTTCAGTATACCACAGCCATGATCAGCCTGGCTGCTTCACGTCTGATACACTGGCCTGCCAAGAACTCCTTTTCTGGTGCAAACATGTAGAAATAGCTTGGCGAAAGTTCAGGACTGTACGTAGGATGCAGGTGGTGTCGGTGAATGATATGATTGTGTGCACAGTTCCCTGAATGTTCACATGAACGACTGCAGTGTTCTCTGAAATTCAAATGTTTGACTGTGTCTCATCGCCGTACTGTGCTTGAAGCCTTCTGTAAATGTCAACCGGTTTTACTCCTTTATTCACAAGAAATTTCATTACGGGTTCTGGTTTGACAGCATTAATGCAGAGAATTATACAAGGAAGGCGGAGACGGAGACAGAAAGCATGGAGGAGCTAAAGGATACAATGGAGGGCAATGTAAAAGAGTCAAGATCTCAGAGTAGGAGAGATGAAGAGGAATGTGAGCGAAGAAACAAATGTCTAATAGAGACTGCGATGCTGGGGGAATCCGAGTGGAAAATGCGTGGACTTCAAACAGCGTCATGACTATGCCATTTGTGCAAGTGTGTGTTTGTGTGGGTGCGTGTGTAACATTTCCATGCCTGTTTCGCACATAAACAAAAAGCACCCGTCACTATGAGGCATATAGGAAGACCTGAAGATCATTAGAGCATAATGGTGCTGCGGTAGAAGCTCTAGCTCTCCTGCACAGTGCTGATAGATGGTTCTTGTCGCATGCACTGCGTTTCGACACCAATGTTTGTGTGTGTGTGTGCGTGGGTGCGTGTGTGTGTGTGTGTGTGTATCACAGAAAACAATGGGAAACAAATTGACCCAATCATGAAGTTGCTGGCGGCATGTCATTTGTGTTGCAAGAGCTCATGGGAATGCTTGAAGTGATGAGTGTCCTCTCTCTCTCTCTCTCTCTCTCTCTCTCTAGCTCTCTCTGTGCTCTCACACACACTGCATGCGGGCACTGATTCATCACTCTCTCTGCCAGTGGGGGGTTCTTGCAATGCCAACAGTGTTGCTCAGAAGGTTCCAGTTATGTGAAATGGAGGTCAAGACATAGGGGCCGACTCTCAGGATGAAGCAATCATACTGTAAGAGCTGCGTACAGCCTGCCATTAGGCCGATCAATGCCTTAGATTTTACAGTGCACTCAAAACCACTGACATTTTCTATAGTTTACTATAACCGGGCATAATAGATCACAGTGCAGAGACCATTTCCCGGCTACATATACATGCCGGGGTTGTTTAAAGGAATATTTCAGTTTTTTTTTTTTTTAACATTTTTATTGCACATGTAGTGTAAAGTATGTGTAAAAACCAAGATAAGACTTTCACATGTCTACTTACTTAGTTTTATGGAAATATAAATTTCACCAATTCTTGTGCCAATAGCTTTAAATCTCACTCACTCATTGTCTATACCACTTTATCCTGTATTCAGGGTCACAGGGAACTGGAGCCTATCCCAGGAGGATTAGGGCACAAGGCACCCGGAGGGGCCGCCAATCTATTGCAGGGCACACACATATACACTCACTCACACACTATGGGCAATTTGGGAAGGCCAATTAACCTAATCTAACCTACATATCTTTGGACTGTGGGAGGAAACCCACTGAGCCTGGCCGGGAATCGAACCCAGACCCTGGAGGTGCAAGGCAACAGTGCTAACCACTACACCACCGTGCCGTCCTCTGAATTTATATTATTTATCATGAATGCAGAGAAGCATCACGGTTTTCACCCGAGTGCACACTGAGAGATAATTTTTCACAGTAGTCACAAAAGCTTCACAATTAATGAATTTTACTTTTTACATGTTGCATGTTTTGTTTTGTTTTATTGTCCTCATGTTGAGAGAAAGATTAGATATGTCAAAATGGAACTGGAATGAATATGGAACAAATATATGTTTTTTTAGTTAGTTAACTAAAAAATTTTATTTCTTTTTGGAACTGGAATTGGTCAAACTTACTTTACTACAACGACATGCACGGTTGTCTGATTGGTATTGCCAAATTGTCACTAGTGTAGGATTGGTAATTGTATGTGAGTGTGTGTGTCGCCTACATTGTGCAATGAGTTCCCCCAGTATCCTCACACTGGATAACCAGTACAGAAAATGAATTAGAATCAGGTGTGTTCAAATCTGTCATGCTGTGACCCATCAGGACTCAACAACTCAAACAAGATGCTCTACGTCTACTAAGTAAAACCAGTGTATCTAAGTTAAACACTATCAATCGTCTTCCATAAACACTTCCCGTGTGGGCCGTACCAGCCAGACACCCTCAGAGGTCTATATAGCGTCTCGACTTTCTCACGCCACCTGCCATTATGAAGCTGCATGCAGGGCCGGTCTATTAGTGACCTGAGGGGATTTCCCCATTACTCACTTAACCATTAACCGGCAAGTGAGTGTGTGGTGTGGAATACGTCACGACATGTTTACGAGACCCTGATAGTGTCTGCGTGTCTGCGGCCTGCTCACAGAAGCCAGGTTTGGCCTGTAAAAGCTTGCGTAGACAGATAAGGGCAGAGGCACTGCACAAAGGCAGAGCAGGAATGACCAGTGTAAACAACCGCTAATCAGTCAGCATTGCTAATTCAGTCACGGGCTGATAGCGGAGCATTTAAACGCACAGCGCCGCCTGATTTGGCTTATCGAAATTTAAAAGTGCTTTGATGAAGAGAGTGATTTCAGGTCAGCCAGAGAAAATCGTATGTTAATAGCTCGATGCCGGCTCTGGGTTCCTGTGGATTCACGTCCACAGTTCATTCTGATAGCGGACTATTTATGTGCTCCTTAAAGCTGACACACTGTTGAAGAAAATCACCATTTATGGGTATGGTACATATAAACCAGGTTAATGTAAGAAGCAGTAGGCCTATGTAGTGATCGTGTTAAAAAAAATAAAACTGAAATATTTTAGTCTTATACAGTACCTGTATAAAAGAGTGTAAATGGCTAACATTAGCTAGCTGTCACATTGGTTGCCTGAATTAAGGCTAAAAGCTAAAAATAAATATAAAATGCTTTCACAAAGACATTTTGTCCCTTGTCTTTGTGCTTTAAAAGCTTATTCGAACACCCACCACACTCGTCAGTCTTTTGAAATATTTTGGAATCCGAATACAAGGCCGAAGTAATGAAGTTAGCATCGTTGTGAAATTTATAATAAATAACAAATGTACAGACTATATAATGCTGTGGGGTGACATATACTGTATACAGGGGTATGGATGTCTTATGTATGCATTAGGTATTTAAATAGGGTATATGTGGTAATATACGTCTGTAACGAACAGTAATTGTGACGTGGTAATGTACATGTGATGTATGTGTAATATGTACATCCTATATATGGATGTCTTTATGTATAGTACAGTATCAGCCTTAATGTTAGAATGCAAAACATTGTGCACAGTACTGAGTAGATTCACCTCACAAGACTCCACAAGACCTCCGGGGGTGTACTGTGGTGTCTGGTACCAGGATGTTGGTAAACAGATGTTTGTAAATATGCATTATATTAAGAAATGTGATAACTATCAGTTACAAAAGTTAGCAATTTGATTATTCTCTTGTTACTATTAATAATTTTTATTCAATTATATTTTTGTTCAGCTTATGTATTAACCTGAGTGGAAATCCTGCCTTTAATTGAATATATGACTCCTTTTTCAGGTTATTTATTCACTTTTTTTTTTTTACATTTCCATTGCATTATTAATCAATTACATCAAAGCTTTTGAATTCATGATTCTAATTGATAGATTCATTTTCTCTATCTGTAGCTCTGCCAGCAGTTCGAGCTCCAAGGTGAACGTTTATATTAATCTGCTTGCTCTATACATTTCATTCACAGGTATTACAGAAAAAAACACAATCAGATTTTTAAAAAAAATAAACTGTGCAATTGCTATAATAATATGATGATGATGCTTTCCTGTAAGGAGATGTTTACATAAAGTTAACCGGGATTTTTGTTAGTGCTGTGGTAGAAGAGAAAGAGAAGTAAAGCACTTCAGGATGTGCTGTTATAGAAAAAGAATCAAATTTGGGAACTAAATAGTAACTCGGTATCTATAACTCGGCCTCACACCTGGGTGTCACAGAGAATTTTAATAAAACTGCACATTCTGTCATGTTTTATTGCTTATTTATTAGGCTAGATATAAAAGTTCTCAGTGTGAGTCATGAATAAAGCAGCAGAGAAGAAAGCTGGAACAGAGCTTTAACTTTCTAGAGACAGATCTGATCCAGTATTGTGTTCTTTCATCCTAAGTTACCTTTGACTTTTTTTTTTTTAATGTTTTATACATTTTTGCCCCAGTTTAAATATTTGAAGAGCAAGATATCAGAGTCCTCATTTTTCTAGGAGTTGATAGATAAATAAGGATTATATTTATTTGACTTGGCGCTATTTCCTGCCAGAACAGACAGCACACGGAGGCGCTTTATTACGGTGCAAGAGAGAGCTTAATTTAAAATCTGTTTGCTGAACCAAAGTGATTATTCCACTGTGGTAATTAAATTGAATAAGATATCAGGTTATTATGTAGCTTTCACTGCACAGGGGGCGAATCCAATAAGAAAACAATGTGTGGAAATACAATAAAGCTCCTCAAAGCCGGATGTTGTTTTAAACAAAGTTGTCTCATCGTCGACCAAACTAATGTCATGTCTGCACTTTATTTATTTGTGTACTGTAAACTTTTTTCCTTTTTAATATAGACCATGTCAGCAACACGTCCCACATCTCTACCAGGACATTTTGTCTGTATCGGGGCCTTTCACCAGAGTCCACCTTATCAGAACCCCCCCCCGTGACTCGCAGATCCGATCCATCAGCTCACACACGCACACACTCAACGCACAGAAGCCCAACACACACCGACAAGAACGTTCACAGACACTCGCACTTATGAGATCATATGCACTCACATTCCAGCTTTATCTAAGAAATAACACTGTGTGCAATGATAAATGTATTCTCTTGCAAAGCAAATCATTTGAAGGAACAGAGCAGCTTTGGGAGGTAAGCATGTGTTAAATGTCCAGCTGTAGCAAATTTTCCACATTTGGGATCTGCCAGTCGGGCTGAGACTTGTTTCTAACACTTCTGGGTGATTTTTTTTTTTTTTTACCATGTACCGAAAAAACATGCCAGCGCAAGGTAAACTTGCTGTAAACTGTTAAAAACCCTGTCAGATAGATGAAGCCGACTGCAACGTCTTAGCAAAAGAGTGTTTCTCACTCAATTAGCAAATGCGTCTATATATCAATAAACAGCCACAGTTTTGTTTTACATCCAATTTTCATGTTTTGGAAATCAGTCCAAACTGTGAAAGATGAATGATGGGTAATTGAGAGAAACGTGAGATTGAACACTCGAACGTTCTGCGTCTCTGCTTTATCGCGTCCCCCACAGAAAGCTTGGCCGACGTCATAGTTGGAAGGTTTTTTTCCCGGAATGAAAACCTCACATCCATTTCAAGGGGGGAAAATGAAGCTCACTGAAAAGTTGACTTTCTTTATCTGGACATTTCGATGAAGCACAAAAAACAGCTGGGATCACAGTGTATGTTTTGAGAGACATCGGTTTGCGTGCTTATGATTCCAGTTCTACATGCCTTTCTAAATTTATCTGCTTTCCATTTAAAAAAAAATTTTTTTAATGTTCACCTTTACCTAAGACGTGTGCAAGCAAGGATTTTTTTTACAACAGAATATCGAATGGGCAGAACTCATAACTCATCATCACTCATCATCTATACCGCTTAATCCTGTATTCAGGGTCACGGGGAGCCTGGAGCCTATCCCAGGAGACTTAGGACACATGGCAGAGTACACCCTGGACAGGGTGCCAATCCATCGCAGGGCACACAGACATACACACACTCACACACTCATTCACACACTACGGGCAATTTGGGAACGCCAATTAGCCTAACCTACATGTCTTTGGACTGTGGGAGGAAACCGGAGTACCCGGAGGAAACCCACCAAGCACGGGGAGAACATGCAAACTCCATGCACACAGAGACGGGAATCGACACTGGCCGGGGATCGGCGACAGTGCTAACCACTACACCACCGTGCCGCCAGAACTCATAACTCTCATAACAAATTTTTTTTCAATGAAGTTAAGAATAATAAGTATTATTAGAGTATTAACGGGTTAAATCTAAACGGTCGAGCTTCATGAAGGTTAGTTAAGACAGTCACTATGCACGTCGGTGTTCCACTGGGCTCCCACTGTAGATTAAAGCTGTTCTACCTGTGCAGTTTAATATAGCTTCCTTTTGAGAGCTAAATCCAGCTTCCTCTGTGCTCCGAGACATCCATTACTTCAATTATTCAAGCCTTACTAATCCAGTCAGACCTCCGCTCTCAGCCCGCCCTCGCTTCCCAGAAATACATATCTCAGAAATACCGACACGTCCGAAACGCTCTGTTCGCAAATGACATGGTTTGAAAAGGTCAACCGGGCGAATTATTATGATGTGCTAAGGATGCTAAATAAATCTTCTCGCAGAACACTTCAGATTATCAGACCGTATCACACGCATGTCTAAAAGATATATAAAGCATTTTTAAGGAGGATGTCTGTCTCTGTGAACTGTAAGAATGTGTTAATATAAACCATTCAGCCATATTGTCAGAGCTATTGTTTTTGAAAATTAATCAACACCTTCCGAGATCATCAGCGCTGTACTGTAATATACGATGCAATGTGATGTTATCTTTGGTCTGACATAAAAATGAAGGAAAATGAAAGGAAAGGTGTCATTATGTACAGCAAAAAAAAAAGAGAGAGAGAGAGAGAGAGAATTCTGAGCCCCTGCTTCAATAGCTGATCTTGCAACTTTTGATTTCACTATTAAATATGACCCTGTTCTGCTCCTGGTCCTCCTCCTCAATGCATTCACCATCCACCATCCTGCTGCCGAGTTGTTTTATTTCAGTCCTGTCAGACCACAGATAAGACAGGTCTAGTCTCTGGAAGTCTGACAGTAACAAAAGGCGTCTGTCAGACGGCTCCTGGGCCAGGCTGAGGCAGTGGCAGGCGAAAATGTTATGAAGATAAGGTGTCACAGCGAATGAACATGATGCTTGGACTGTCCCACCAGCTCCTCGCTTGGCAGCCTGTTTTCAGTTGATCAGTGCCAAGAAATCCCTGAGCGAATTGTTTTCAGGAATTGTTTTTGGTAGGGGACAAATCCAAATGACATTTGGCTTCTTTTTTTGTCTCAGTACCATAGAAGTCGAGCAATGACAATAGTCCAAATGTCATTTTTTAAGGTTTGCTAGAAGAGAAAGCGTAAGAAAGAAAGAAAGAAAGAAAGAAAGAAAGAAGAGAAAGAAAGAGGATGCATTCCTCAGAGCCAAAGAAAGCTTCAACAATAGAACCTGCAGTGTGTTCATTTGGATTTCATTGAGTTATTAAGCAAAAAAAAAATGTTTATTATGATATTTCCATTTCTCTGAAGCAATGGGAACATAATCTAATAACATCACCACAGTTGGCGGCGTTCATCTTATTAACAGCAGATGAGGATACTCAATGTTTACAACACAAATTATATGTCCTCTGTAATATTTTACGATCCTTCCCGGCTCCACATGAACAATTTTGTTGTGTAAGTATCGTGATGTTCCAGCACTTTCTTCTATGTCCTTGTAGCTATTCGGAAAAAAAATGAAAAAATAAGTGAGAAAATGTCTCCCTGTTCCACTCGCACACAAAACCTGGAGTTTTTCCAGAAGCAAAAAGAGCAAAATATAGTTTGTGCTACTCTGTGAAAAGTAAATAAAGGAAAGAAAAAGGAGAAAACACCACTCCGGACCATGTTCAACATGGATGATCAGGTTTTCGTAGACAACCTTGCAGCTCGTGAGGGAGTGTGGTTCATGGGGTTTTGGTTCACACCTCAGTTCTGTTTACCACCCATGAAATTGCAGCAGCTACTAGAAATGAGAAGGAACTGACTCGTCTTTTTTTAAGCTTGACTAGTCTGAGCACAGGTACAAGCCTGTGTACTCTGAAAATAAATAAATAAATAAATAAATAAATAAATAAATAAAAATTAAAAATTTTACTAAATGAACAACATGTAGTTTTGCTCAGTAACTTTGAAATAGTTCTCTAATAGTCTTAACCTTTTTGCTACAAATTGTTAATATTAGCAACTAAGATACTGTAAATGAATCACTTGTTTCATTTTGATATTTAACCATTAATTATCACTTTATGAATCTAAATATTTAGTTTCATTACTGCCACTTTAGATGAGGCGGTTTTGAATTCAGTGCTGGGAAAATAAGCCTACACTTATCAGCCATAGTCTTACTACACAAAACATTATGCTCAATATCGTATCAGATCCCTTTGTGCCACAGAGACAACTCGGGCCCCTCGGGGCAGGACTCCTCAAGACCTCTCCGGTGTGTTTGGCATTGACTTTTTCAGCAATTTGTGCTGCATTAGCTTTTCTGTAGGATCAAACCACACGGGTTGGCCTTTGGTCCCCATTGGTGAGCCTTGGGTGCCCATGATCCTGTTGCCAGTTTCCTGCTATATAATTTATAATCAATGTTATTCAATTCACCTGATGGTGGTGTTATTGTTGTAGATGGTTGATTTATTCTTCTCTGCTCAATTACAGGGCTGTGAACACCCCCCCCCCACACACACACACACACACCCATTTGTCACACTTAAATGACTGAGATCATCAAACCCATTTTTTATTTGAATAAATACAAAATGCAGATTTCAAATGATGATTTCATAAAAAGGAAAAAAAGTTGTCCAAACCTACCAGGCACTATTTGAAAAGTAAGTAAGTGCCCCCTAAAACTAATAACCAGTTGTCTCTCCTTTGGCAGCAACAACTGCAGTCAAGCGTTTGCAAAAACTGGCAATGAGTCTTTGTCATTTCTGTGAAGAAATTTTGGCCCACTCTTCTTTGCAGATTTTTTTTTTTTTAATTTAGCCACATTGGAGGGTTTTAAGGTCAGGGTTGTTTAAGGTCATGCCACAGCAAATATTTTTTTACAGCACTGTATGTGGTGGCATGGTGTCTTAGCGGTTATCACTGTCACCGTGCACCTCCAGGGTTGAGGGTACGTTTCTCATCCTTGGGGTCCATGTGAATGGAGCTTGCATGTTCTCCCCATGTTTTGTGGATTTCCTCCGGGTGCTTCCATTTCTTCCCACAGTCCAGCGATATGCAGATTAGGATAATTGCTGTTCCCAAATTGCCCATAGTGTGTGAATGTTGACTGGAGGTCATGTTTACCATGGTCATAAAAATGGGAATGCTCACCACTGGCCTCCACGATCCCTAGTTGGACTACAGAGGATCCAAGTTGGATGAAGCTCTGTGATTCTTAATTGTCATTTTTTATTAAACAAGCTATGCCAAGAGTTCACTAGTGAAGCCAGAGAGAGTAAACAAAATCCAAACTGTTTAGAAAAGTAGTCACTGAATTATGGCTAGTTAATATCACACATTTATGAGCTCTGTAACAATTTTTCTTTCAAAGTCCTCAATTCATACCTCTAAAGGTTCACCAACAGGATCAGAGGTAGCTCGAGGGGGTAAAGGCCTCAGCTTGAGCAAGGCTCTTACCCTGTCTGCACTGTATCATGGCTGACCCTGAGCTCTGACCCCAGCAAAGCTGGGATATGCAAAGGAAAGAATTTTACTGTGCAGTAATGTAAATGTGACAAATAACGGCTTAACTTAACTGATGACCTCTGACACAAAACATAAATTAACAACATGTTTTGTGTTTCCTTTGCAAATACATCTTTTTTTTCTCTCTCAAACAGATACAACAGCATTCATCTTCCTTATCTTCAGCTTATCAGGCAGATGAGAGACACACATTATGGCGCTATACCAAATGATATTAGTGATGCCATGTGTCACTGTCAGGAGCTGCATGATGCATAATCGATAAAGGCTACATTCACAAGGGTCAGTCTGTGGCCTGAGAACTAATAACCATCCAGGAGACAAATTAAGTGTCTCCAACATCCGCTCTCTCCAAATCGGAGATGACGTTCACAGTACCATCCAAACTGGATTTTCTCGTTTGCTGACATTTAACCAGTCTGTTCTGATGTGACGTGACATTGATCACGAATGTGTCCTGTTTGCAAGATGAACACATTGGCTCAACTGTGAACACACACTCACTCAAGCACAAAAACACCCCAACCTGATAAAACAGACAGAAGCGTATTATTGTACAAGAGATCTATGGACAAGACAAATGGGGTCACCGGGGGTCAGTGACATCATCGTGTCAGTCAGCAGGCAAGAGCTCTTATCCAGTGATGTTTCTCCAGCACCACGGTTCACACATAGTGGTGGCTCAATGGTTAATTCTCTTGATTTTGATCAGAAGGTCAGGGGTTCAAGAGCCAGCGCTAGCTTGATCCCTTAACTCTATCTGCCGCAGATCATGGCTGACTGCACCTTTCTAGGATAGGAAGAAAATCTTCCTGGTGGAGAAAAGGATTGCACCATGCTGTGATGTATTCCAACCACCAAGTGCCCACTGTATAACACAGTGCGTCGAAGAAAACAAATACAAGGCATGTGTGACAAATAAAAGCTTCTTCTAATATAAACTGAAGTTTTAAATGTGTGAACAAATCTTAATTGTTTAGCTGGTAGTTCATTAGTTCCTTGCTCTCTATGACTGAAGCTCTTTGACTAAGACTCACCCAGACAACATCCTTATGTCCTTCATCCATATGCATTTGAAGCATGCCAAGCACCTCGTCCTAATCTTCTAATACTTCATGAGACATCCTTGTCAAGTGGTTTATAATTAAGGCATAAAAAGGAAACCAGATAAAGAACTATGCAAGTCCAAAACATTTTTTTTTTGTGCAGTGGAGACATTGACCTTTTTGTCTATCCTCTCCAGACAATGCTTTAAGCTTTCTGTAATTCTTCAAAACTATTCACAAGGGAAGTCAAACGAAGATGTCATAGAGTCTACATGAGCACTTTAAGAACTCAACTTCTTTGACATTACACCGTTCTAGTCTTAAAACAACAACCTCCTACAGCTCAGGCTTCGGAGATAATGGGAGCATGTGTGAGGCGGGAACCCTCTCTCAGGACGTACCAGAGGGCTGGCTTCACTGATAACCTCTGTGCGTGTGTGCAGAGGTTGTGTGTGTGTGTTTGTGTGTGTGTCCTCTGCAAGCTCATACATCCTCAGTATTTGTCTTTATTTGTCTGGGTGAACAGTTTGATTTCTCAAAAGACCACCCACAGACACACTTCTACCGAGCTCTTCTGGTATTTTCCTTTTGAATTTTTTTTTTTTTTTCATTTGCTGCTGTGGACGGTGGCCGCATTGAAATGTCTGACTGAGGAAGATCCCGGGGAACCGTATGCTCTAATTCCTCCAGCACACATTTCCATCTTCTTTAGAACAGAGCTGAAACATTGAATCAATGCTCTGTTTATTAATAATAAAAGAAGCCCAAGGCAAGACTAAGAATGTGAATTCATAGGTCTGTTGATTTAGACTTATTCAATTACCCACTCATGGAGCATGGGATATCCAGAGCCTATAGAGGAAACACCGTAGTTCATCATGATACATGAGACTATAATCAAAAAAGTTCTGTTTGGAGAAAATGGGCTTTAATGCTTTGAACCAAACACGTGCAATATGTAAATCATAAGAGCAAAACAAAATACTAGAGGAAGTCTATCTCATGCATTAAGCTTAACAATTTTATACATAATTGAGAATAAAACAATGCTAATCAAACGCTGGGCAGGACATAATAGCACTGAGAATACTTCTAAATGTGACATTCATCTACACTTATTCGTTCTGCCATTTTTGTGTATAAGTGGAAATTAATGTTTCTGGGTTGTGCTTGTGGCTTTATGGGTATTAAACCATATGCCTGTAAATAACATGGGGGATGATGATCATGTTGAAAAT
>JAAGKR010005836.1:17500-47710 GCA_011419295.1 Clarias macrocephalus
ACCTGAATCTCACTTAAGCGAGCATTATTGTTAAACCTCCAGAGACTAAACTCAAATACTGTATAAATCACAAGCAATTTATCTGGTGAGTCAGTGTAAATGCTCTCAGGGTCACCTGATTAAACACCACTGATTGCATGGTTTCTTTTGTTATTCAGGACATCGAAGGTGATGACTAATTTGAAGTGAAAAGGTCAGGATTTAACCAGATTTTATTTCTCTCTCTCTCTCTCTCTCTCTCTCTATTTCAGTCTTTCCCCCTCATGGATGCCCAAACATTCACATACAGTATACACACACACACACATACACACACACACACACACACACACACACACACACACACAATTCATCATTAATTCACCAGCCGATCGGCTGCACCTCCCTCTCCTGAGTCGGTCTCCGTATCTCCTCAGGTTATACATATTTATACATGCACAGGCTCCTCCGCTTCGGCACATGTCACGGTGGTGAATGCTTCTCTTTCTAATGAACGCGTTCTCGTCTTTCTGTTTCTCTTCCTCCCTCTCTCTCCACCCACACTGCTAGCATATCTGTTTGAATTAGGGAAGCTCCTGCGCGAAAAAAAAAAAAAAAAAAAAACACTATTGTTTGCACCCATGTCAAAACTGAGTGGCAATATTCTAAACAGCTAACGATGCTAAGCTAATACTTCCCCATGCTTTCCTGCTTTTTTGCTTCCATAAATTCTTTTTTTTTCCGGCTTGATCTGCTAATCTGCTACAATGCCAGAGGAGAACAATGAATTTGTTAAATATTTCTGGGGATTTATCAGTTGGCTGAGGAGAGAAGAAACACACATATTGTATTGTTTCACAAGGTGTGTGCTTATTCCATCCAAGCAGACAGTGATCACATGTAAATGTTCTTGGGTGAAGAATTACAGACAGCAGGCTGATGTGATAATGAGAACGATGGCTGTTAAGTTGAATGAAAACGCAGCGCTTTGTTCAAAGAAATTAAGTGTAAGGAAAGAGGAGAAGTGTGAAATCTGGGCTGTAAATAACATGGAACTAAAGCCTGTTTGATTTCCTTCCTTTTTATTATAAATTAGGAAGTGAGACTCCAGTTTTCTCCTGATTCAGGTCATTTCTCTACTGAACTCTTTACCTGTCTTTTATTATAAGACTCAGTGCACGTAGTTATTATAATTATGCGTATAATTAAATATAATTCAAGAGCAATGATTCTCATCCGGGAAGAATAGGTATGCACACAGTATTTAACATGAATGTATTACTCTGGTGAAATAACAACCCACCATAATCAAAGTGATTACTTTTTATAGAGTTTTATAAAGTTTTATAGCTAAAAGTATATCTATGCATATTGCAAATTGAACCTAATGACAGTTTTAGGTCTATTTAAATAACCAGCCTAAAATTTGAATAATTATATTTTTGCCACTTAAAGACACAAAAAGTCTTCAAAAAAAAAAAAGGTTTAAGAAACCCTGTTATGAATCAATTACACAGGAGTTTCTTTGGACCTGGTTATTACCAAAAGGAAAGGAAAGACAACACTCTACTAGTAAACACTAGAATATGTTTCTCGACCCTCATAAACTAATCTTTTGAGTACAACTACAGTTGGCTGTACCATATCTTACATGCTTATGCTTCTTCAATCTTCACTTTATTATTAAATACTACTTCCTAGCCAGTTAATTAGCTTTAAAAAAATATTTTGTAAATTAGCTAATTTAGTCTATATATGCTACACCTATTTGTTTTGTTTGTTTCTTTGTTTTTGTTAAACTGATGTAATGCATGTTTAATTGAATGAAGTGTTGCTTGATTAGGAGACGGTGAGGCAAGACGCCTAGACTAAGGAATTTTTTATTTATTTTGTACAGGAAGTTTCTTGATGAGGCTACTTTGGTGGATGAAGTATATAGTCTTACAGTACTGTAATATTAATGACAACTAAGAGCATAACTATGCATGGATGCATTATAAAATGTGAACATTATTAGTTTTTCAACATAGACATCTCGTCACATACGTGGGGCAAAACATCCATAAGCATCTTACCTCATTAGTTCTCAGCAACATTTTCATTAAATGTTCTTTTGTTGAATTTATTATATATTATATTTAGACATTTAAAAAAAACATGCATTATTGTTGATTATACAGCCGATACAAAACTTTTTGTTTTTATTTGTGCTTGAATGAACAAACATAAATGTAATACAGGTTGTTTGCCCAGTAACCCCTTAAATGCCAAAAAAAAAAAAAAAAAAAAAACTCATCAGCAGGTTCACAGCTATAGTATATTGCTCGTTTCTCATAATTCCCCAATAGCTGACAAATAATAGGATTGAAATGAATAGATAAGGGATAAAATACAAATAGTGCCATTATTGGAAAATAATTAATGGTGTGGTAGAGTGAAGCAGTTACACATACACAAATACACTCAATATACATACACAAAAGTTATCTCAATCCCAAATCTTTTTAATAAATAAATACTTTTAATGTTGTAGTACATCTGAATACCAGGCTAATACCTGTTAGCAGTTATGTTATAGCATCTGTGCTGCAGTTTCCTCACCATCCTTTCTGTTTCTGAAGTTAATGATAAAAGAGTAATGCGTATGCCATGTTAACACATGAACCACATGAACTTTATAGCTTTACATCTGATAGTTACAAAGTTCTGACAATGAAGACTCCCTTCAAAAGTGTTAAAGGAGTGTTTCATTTACCAGAGAAAACTTCACTGAATCATTTTATTATGATTATAAATTATATATATATATTTTTTTTTCTCTGTGGAACACCCACCATACAAGTTAATGTATAAGTTGTTAACATCAAAACATCATAAAACGTTAAAGCAAGTGGATTAATATTAACCTGGGATTTGGATTATAGTCAGCACTATTGACAGAACTGCTGTTAAAGGCAATTAATCAATCAAGGTAACATTTGAGAATTTAACTGCTCTGTGAAATAAGTGATACAATAAGTGAATAAGTGAATAATAAGCTGAGAGTTTAAGAGGCTAACTTTTCCTGGCAGCTAGTTAATCTGTAAACATCACAGCTGGGCTTATTGCAATGTTGCTGCCAATGAAACGAGTATGTTCTTAAACACTGTCAGCGAAATCAGACAACGCAATGAGAATGAAAGCTTCTGCCAAGCAGAATGAAGAATGCTGTGCACAACCAGGCAGGGCCGAGCTTACTAAATCACGCTAAGATTTAAGAGGAGGATTATAGCTCGAGACCTTGCCATGTTTATGGCGCGACACAAGCCAACCTTTAGAACCTTCCGTCTCTTTCACTGCACACGCCAGTCACATGGATTAGCTTTTTTTTACAATTTCATTTAAACCAAATGTGTTTGAATATTAAAGGTTCTTGGAGTTAATTACTATTTTATTAGCAGTGATGGTTCATGGTGGTAAAAATACACAAAACAAGTCTGTGATCTCGATTCAGGATTGGCATGACCAACATTAGCTCACAACTGGCATCCAGTACCTTATCATTAACAGAACTGAACATATGCTATTTACTCAGTGTGGTCATCAGAACGATTTTTAAGTACTCAACCATGCCTTTTTATTTTCTGTAAGTTTTGTGTTAAATGTATTGACATTCACTTGCCTTGCTTTTTCAGTGGCAACTTTGTGGAATTAAAGTCAAATTAATGAAAACTTTCAGTAGCAGAGGGTGCTTTTGTTCACTGGTAATCATTCCGCAGGACTGTATTAAAGATCACTCCAGATATGCAGGAAAAAATCCTGTAAATGGGCTCTGCATTGTTGCCGTGCAATCACCATCATTTCAGATATGGCTAGTGTAGACCTTGTGAAATTACTCGGTCCCATTGTTCCAGGCTCCTATTCCTCTCAAGAGACATCACTTCACTTAAAGGCACTGATGGAAAAGCCTATACCAGCCTCTCTCTCGCTCTCTCTCTCTCTCTCTCTCTGTCACACACACACACACACACACACACACACACACACACACACATACACAGAGAGACACACTTCCCATGCTATTTGCAAAATGAGCGTAATTACCCATAGCGAATGGTCATAAATGAACATGTTCCTTTGTTCCTGAAACATTACATTACTGGGTTGAGATGGCATTTCTTAAATTGAAGTGCTCTTCCCAATCACATCAATGTACACAGTGGGATTGGATTGTCATTTCTGAAAAGTCTGAGCTTTATCTCCATTGCAGTGTTATCACTCATGATTTATAGGGTCACATATATTTCACCCCTTTTGAGTGCATTTTCAATCTCTAAAAGGCACAGCATCTGCCAAGTAACTGAAAACAGGCCTTTTAACAAAAAGTATAATAGAAGTAGATTTGATGGTGCAGATGAGTCGTTGTGATGAGCTCACGCTGACTGCTGACTGCTGACTAAAGCATTCGTATTTCCTTCACGAAGAAAAACAAAGGTCAGTGACCTGGGTGAACTGCACCACATGGGAAAAGAGTAACAAAAAACCCAGGAGGTCAGGCACCTCCATGAATCATCAACCACAAACCACAAATATTTTTTCATTTAAAATCCAAGAATTCCTTTATTTTCCCTTCATTTGCTTGTGTTTTACTTTCTGAATGTTCTTTTATGGAAAGATAAATTTTTAACTCAGCTTTTCATGAAAATTTATAGTGAAATAAAATTATTATTATTAACAGATTTTGGGTGCACCATACAGAAATGTCAGCTCTGTATACAGATACCATGGTTGACCCTAAATTCCTTGAATTCAGCATAATTTTCATGCACTCAAATATCCAGTGAAATAAATAAACAAATAAATAAATAAACCAATAATCAGAACATATCCTGTCATGGAATGAAATTTGTTTGGCTTGCCCCAAGGATCAACAGTGAGCCCCCTGGCAATGATGGGGTTTCAATCTACAACCATCTGATCACAGAAACTCAAAGCCTGAGCCCAATCCTGCACACAATGCTTAAAGTCACTGTAAACTTTCTTTGTTATTGTTTTTTAATTGGTTGATGTTAAATTTAAATCACCATCATGTCCTAGAAGGTATTTAGACCAGGCCCCTCATGTATTAAACCATGCAGAGCAAATATTAAGGCAATATAGCAAATGACATTATACTGTATGGCCTTTAATTTTACACCAAGGAATAATTCAGATATTCTGCAAATGCAACTGTCCTATATGCAGTTAGGTGGCAGAACTGCTTAGTGTGCTTTTACCCATAGAAACAAATGGAACGACACTTATATATTTTTATATAGTAAGTGTAAAAATATATAAGTGTCGTTCCATTTGTATATATGTACAGTATATACATTTATATACTGTATAATATATATATATATTTCCAGGTGAGACTTATTTATTTATTTATTTATTTATTATATACATATTTTTTTGGCTTGTGCACGAGCCATCTGGCACACTGGGCGACAGATACTCCCCACCCTGGGGATATATATACTGTTTCTGTGGCAATTACATACAGGCTCGGGTTGCCAGCTCAATGCCTGATTGTCATTCACACACTACAGGTGATTTTGGAACATCACTTAGCCTAATCTGCAGGTCTTTGGACTGTGGGAGGAAACTGGAGCATCCAGAGGAAACTCATCAAGCATGGAAGAACATCATCTCCATGCACACAGATCCCAAGGGGGGATCCAACCTGGATCTTATAAATAATTTAAGTACATACGTATGTGGACCATAGAGAAATTTTTTGAGTTCTGGCTATAATAATGAGTTTCTAGGCAAAAGGTATACGCTTGAGGGTACCAGCCAAGAAAAACTACTGATACAGATTGGTACTCTTTCATTGAGAGTGTACCCCCTTGTCCATCTAATTTACGAAGCACTTTATATATAATTTATTAAATATTGGGGAGGAAGAAAAACTTAAGCAGACATTTAAAAATAGCACTTGAAATCAGTGGGGGAAACACAGGTTGCACTAAAGCATTTCACCCTCTCTTCTTGAAGGACCCCTAGAGGCCAGGGCAGCGCGCGTGCTCGTGCACGTGCCTGCGCTGTTGCCCTTGGCGCACGCACCCATTTTTATAGCGCGTGGCTGAACTGCTGCTAAACCCACGCGCACTAGTGCACAGCTCTATAGAGAGCGTGTTTCCTTCAGTTTACCTCCAACCTGTAATCTCAACATAATTAGAGTTTTCAGCGCGCTGAATCAGGTGTGCGAGATAGATGCAGGTTGGAACTAGACTATAGAGCATAATCACAGCACTGCAGGAGGAGGTTTGGATGTCTGTGTACTGCACAATAGTAGCCCACAGCGACACAATAGTACTGCACAATAAGCCATGGGTAATCGGTATGTCGAGCCCGTTGAGGTGTTTCTGCATTGATATGCATTATGGGGCTGGGGGAGTCTTGTGCATTGCAGGGTGCAAAGAATGCGCACTGCAAAGCTCACTAACACCCCCCCCCCCCCGCCCCACACACACACACACACACACACACACACACACACACACTTTTCTTTCTTTGAAAAGAACTTAATCAAGTCGGTGGAGAGTGGTTTATTACGTGCAGGACTGCTGGGATTTTATCCTGCATGTGACTAAAGATCCTGTCTGAATCGATTTGTCAATCACATCTCTTTGTTTGACCGTCGACAAATATTAGGCAGACAGTTGGCAAATACGTGAGCAGTCCTTAATTACACTCCTGCCCCTGGACTGTCTGATCTGCTCCGTAACGATGTGGCAGCTGTCAGCCGGGGAACTGGATTTGTTGTTGGAAACGCGCCTGGGGCTCATCACCGTGCACCTTCATGCAAATAAGGTTTAGAGCAAGTCACCGTTTAGGTCAGGTTACCTTTTTGGGATATAACTGCCAACAAACGATCATTCATTTAATTGAAATTTTTGCATAGCTCATCTTCTGAAATAATTCCAAATCGAGCTATGACAATTCACATAACACTTGTTTCATTGGTTCGTTGTTACCTCCTACACAAATTCATATGAGCATCACTTAAAGGTGCATTCTGAGTATAATTTATCCCAAGTAAATTTTAAATAATATTTTTTTAATGGTTCAATGTTTAAACAAGGGATCACATATTTATTTGCTTAAGACAATTTGTACAGCTTCTCAAATATCTTAAAGTTTTTATTATATGCAAATATTTTATAGACGTTTCTGAACATGTCCTAATGGAGAACTCCAGGGCTAGTTATAATATCTGAGAAAGAAACACGAGGTGTAAGAAAATAGTAACACATGTTGAGACATACAGAAACCTAAGAAAATAGGTAAATTGGGGCCAAAGAGTTTTTAATCAATGTATAATTCACACAAGGCAAACAGTTTGGTTAACATAGTTTGAAAAGTGTTTTTACACACTCCATATAATTAGCATAGATAGATTTTTAACTATGCTTCTGTCGTGAAAACGACACAAGTCAAGCACATTTTGAAAAAAAAAATTATATGCTGCTTCATATTTATTTTGCATCTTTACAATCCCAAATATGTCTTATTTCACACATATGCAAAAATTTTAAAGGGCCCAAAAAAATCAACAAGATAAGCTGAATACGCTTTAATTTTCCCAAATGGGAAAATGCTTTCCAACAAGCATGGTGCTAAATATGTTAAAGTATTAATGCGGCATCAACCCATTCCAGGGCGGTGTCCGAAAACAGCATCATACAAAAAAACACATAATTCCTACAAATTTCTACAAATTAAATTGTTTGCATGTAAAGAATAAAACACAATAGAGGCATTGTTATGGACAATTAATCAACAACAGGGTGGTCTGATGAGTTACTATGCCAACATTGATTGGTTTCTAGTAACAGCACATCCTAGTGTTTTATTCCTTTAACACCATACTGTAGCAGTTTAGCAGTTTGGCAGTGTTAACAGTGGTGTATTTACTACTGCACAGTATGTACATTCTGTCCATTTACAGTTACCTTTAATGTTGTGGAACTGTGCAGAAACAGGTTCCAGTCATCACTTACATTTTAGCTAAACAGTCATTTCCACGTCAGCTCTCTCTCTCTCTCTATCTTATGCTGTTTCTAATAAATTTCCTTAAAAGCTCCCAGTTTGCCTATCAGATAGTTGACATAAACTACAGGTAATGTAACATATACGGTAAATCACCAAACTTTCGTTTAAAATGCACTTTGGTACACCTGTATACGTCTGTGAAATTATTAATTTGTGACCAATCCACAGAAACCTCACACCTCACAAAAACAGACAGCATGGCGCATACAGTAACCAAAGGCAATCCCAACACTTTATTACTAACAGGAAACTTAAAAACAAATTTGTGTTACAAAATGTCATAAGACTGTGTGCTAGCTGCCAGAATAGCTACTGTAAGCAGTCTGGGAATCATTTAGTCTGCAAATTCTTAAATTGACCCAGGAATGGAACAAGATTTTAGAAAAACTTAGCAAACAAATTGAAGCCAGATTATATGATAATTCTGACATTAGACCATACACTATAACATGAGTGTCCTATAGTTTACTGGTAATATGATTAGAGAGAGACCAACATTGCAAATAAAGCACTAACATTTGGCTGAAGGGAAAGTACAGTTCAAAGTGCAGAAACTTGCCTCCTTGACCCATGCCAGATGAGCTTTCACAGGAATTCGTGCTACATATAAGAAGTGCATAGTACACAAACACAATGACACACTTTTGTGTCATACATCATTCACATTTTAAAATGCACTACTTGTGCCATTTGAGATGGACTTCAAAACTGAAGTGTGTAGCGATCAGCACTTTTTGCATTAAAGGACAGAACCAACCTGTCAACCAAATGATGGCAGTTCCACCGTTTGTCAGTGTTCCTTTGCGGCTCTTTTATGTACTTTGTGACATTTGCGTTATCTTGGTGTTTTGAGATATGGGACATCAAAGTTTTGACATTCCAGCTAGCAAAATCTTGAAATATAAGAATTTACATTTACATCTCGACAAAGCCTGAATTTTAAGGTTACTTAAATTTACATAATTGCAGTTCTGAAATATTTAGAAAGTATACTTCTGGACAGCAAATTGAATTGTGAGATATGAATGAGTGAGGTATTAATTTGTCAGCTTGAGGCTGATAAAAGAATAATAAGTGGTTGGAGAAAAAAACTAATAATAATAACACCAGGAGAATAAAGTATTCCCAGCTAAAAAGTTGTGATGAACACATTTTTACCTAAATGCCCCAGACAAAGGTCATAGCATAAAAAAAAAAGATTACTGTATGCATAGCACAGTGAGCATAACCTGGTTGCTATGCTAAGTATAGTAACATCCAGAAAAGGGTCAATCTAGCTAGTACCAATAATGGTTCCTGGTTTTTCCAATAGACAAACCTGAAATATTCCTGCAATGAAATGTTTCATGGTTAAAAAGGAAAAGTAGAACAATTTTAAGAAGCTAAAGCATACTGTACTTTATATTAACCTTGGCTATAGTGAAAAGAAAAACTTAGAATTTTACTATTACTGATTTTTGACTGACCAAATTTCGTGTGGATTAAGACTACTTCGCTGTAGATTACTATTTAAAACATTTGTCTCAGGGATTATGTCTATAGTGTCCAAGTCCTTTCAATGACCCAATTTCTTATTAAATACAGTAGTAGGCTGAGTGAACAGATTACGCCACCTGTGGTAATTATGATGATGGTCACCTGTAGTGGTGGTGCTGCTGTTGGTGTAGGCTACTCTTCTGGCACACTGTGAGCAGCATTAAGACATTACCAGTGTCTCCTCTCTCTGCCTTTGTGTCCATAACATTGTGTGTGTTTGTGTGTGCAGGAGTCAGTTACACAGACACGAGAAGCGTTTAAACACTGACTCTGAGTCGGACACACAGATCTGCTGAGTCTGATCTTTATGGGTTGTTGTTGTTTTTTTTGGAGAGGATGGGAGCGCTTCCCTGGGATTTGACTATTGCGATCAGAGGAGCTCGCATGGGATTTTTAAGGATATAACAAAGGCAAGTGGTTGTTGATTTATCTGAAAATTAATAGCTTGTCGGGGTAGTTAGGGATGGCATCGCCGACTTGATTGTGTGCTCGGCTGTTAGTGCTATCCTTGACTGCAGATTACTGTCAATGAAACGGCATAACAAGGTGGGTTGTGCATGCATGTCGTTTCTCGTCGTTCTTTTAGAGTGTGTGTATCTGGGTCTTTCGCGCTTTCGTGCTATAAATATCATAGTCTCTGTGCGTAAAAGCCAGAAACGAGCATGACACAAAAACACCAGGACTTGTGGCTCGTATAGCGTGTGAAGATGGGGGGAATGCAATTCTATTGTTCAGGCATGAATACAAATGCGTCTGCATGATTTATTAAATTGGAAATACATCTAATAATATAGGGTTCGGAGCATCCCCTAGTTGTGATTGTGGTGAACTTGCTTTTCCCTATTCTCTCCATACACCATACTGATCATGAGCGCAGCCGTTCACAGCCTTATATAGTCCAAACACACACACACACACACACACACACACAGAGAGAGAGAGAGAGAGAGAGAAATGGGAGGGGAGGGGGTCTGTGAGGGTGGGCTTTGCATATTTCTAATGAAACCAATGAGAATGCCCAGATCCGAGCAGCCGGGCGAGGGCAGAAGAAAAGCGACTGCAGTTTAGGAGGGGTGTGTGTGTGTGTGGTGTGTGTATGTGTGCGTCTTGTGTGCATATGTGTGTGTGTGTGTGTGTGTATATATATCAGTCGGCTTTAAGACGCTGTCATGGCAGTGCAGTGTGCCAGATGTGTGTGTCACTAGCTCGCCTCTGGTCAGAGAGTTAAGACTCGGAGTGCTCGCGCTTCGAACCCAGAGCCACAGGCAGACCAGCGGTGAGTGCGCGCGCTTACACTTTTGTCGTGACGGAGGATTTTTTTTTTTTTTTACGCTCACATCATTACCGGAGGAGACCGGAGAGAGAGAGAGAGAGATCGGCTGTGCGTGTTGAACAGGCTCCGCGTCTCTCCGCCGCTGCTTGAAGGAAATGGCGAGTCGGGAGAGGGAGAGAGGCGCGCGCCGGCTCACCAGCGCAGGAAACCGGAGCTGAACGAACGCGCGCTCGCACGGGCTCCGCTTGCTTTTCAAAAGAAAAACCTCTTTCCTTCACTCAGAACGACGCTCCAGCGAGCGGATTTTACCACACCGGATTGTTCTTACTTGTTTTTTTTCCTTTGTAAGGTTATTATTATATATTTTTTTTTATTTGCTAATTTTTATAAACCCAAGGACGCGAGGATGCATGTTGGATTAGCGTTGATCCTCTTAACGGGAATCTTTGTCAAAGCGAGAGCTATCAAACCCGGTAAGTGACAGCCGATGATGTGTGTTTATTTATGCGCAGTGTTGGTTTAAACAGGATTTGAAGGGATTAGACTATGAAAACTGCTGCATGTTGACGGAGGAAGGTTTTTTTTTTTTTTGAGCGATCAGAGCTGCTCACCTGTCCGGTCCAGTGTAATGCTCAAACTTTAAGCATTAACTATGATCATCTACTGTATAAGCCCTGCTCATCCTTAAATCAGCAAAGTAGAACATCATAAGATTGATCTTAAAATGTGCACATTTAAGTCAACACCACGTCAGATAATGTAACTTCAAGTCGAAATTATTTGCGTATCTCTTTTAACAATTCCAAAAATCTGATTTGTTTTTCCAAAAAAAAAAAAAAAAACTCATAATAGGTTTTAAGTTTTAAGTTTAAGCGCGCGGTTATTTAACATTTAAAGGGACGTGAATAAATTTAAAGCATAGATTTCTGGTTCAATATGGACTCAGACATGGACTTTTTTTTTTTTTGGTTGTTTGTTTTGCTTGGTAAAAGAAAACTGATCATTAGTCCTACTTGCTGCTTAGTAGCTTATCTAAATAGGAGCAAACACCAAATTCCTCTCACTTGTATGGATTACTTTAGTTATTTCTGTCCAGGCTAAAAAAAATTTTTTTTAAAGTCTCACATAATAGGCTGTAAGATCCTGCTGCTAGTTCAAGTTCTGCTTGGTAAAAGTTATGTCGTATAAGATCATTTTTCTCCTCAAAAAGGAAAAAGTCAATAACAATAAAATGTACAGTAGTAATAATAATGATGATCACAATAATCACAATAATGATAATAATTATGCATTTTAAGAATCTCAGCTAAAGCGGAAGTTAAATATTCACCTTGCATTAAAAACAAGTTTAGTCTAATCATGTTACAGCTACTGTATGTTTCTTCTTACTTTGTGTTCTTATTAAAAACTCATGTGACTCAGATTTGCGAATGTTTCTGAGAATCATGTGTGACCTTCACGTGCTTTTCTTCATCCAAGCCAATAAGAAAAGCTAAACAAACCAACGACGGGATGTGCAAAAGAAATCAAAGAAAGAAACAAAGAAAAGGAATGAATTTAAAAGATGCGTGATACGCGTCAGCAAAACGTGCGTAAAGGCGCAATTCTGTGGGGGGAAAAGGTCTTATACCACAGTACTACAGTACGTGCGCTTATTTGTGTGTTTGATTTCGTTTGTTAAAATAATTATATGTTTTAGTGTTTCATTTATTATCACAATCCCTGTTCCAACTTGGATTATTTTCGGATTTCTGTTGTTCCCCCAACTACATTGTGTGCGTTTTTATTCTTTGCATTGTGTCTCAGTTCCAGACCAATGTGGTGGAAACATCCGGATCACCAGTGCCAACTACCTGACCTCTCCAGGCTACCCGACTTCGTACGAGCCGTCGCAGAAGTGTGCGTGGGTGATCACGGCTCCAGCACCTCACCAGCGCATCCTCATCAACTTCAACCCGCACTTCGACCTGGAGGACCGCGAGTGCAAGTGAGTATCTCTCTCTCTCTCTCTCTCTCTCTCTATCTGAGTGTGTCTATGTGTTAACGTGTGCGTCTGCATGTTTGTGCAGTGAAGGGGCGCCACCTCGCGGCAGGTCATACTCACAGCCTCCGGGGCTGCTCTGTACACCAAAGTGTTTCCTGGCTTATTGATTTTGGCGGCTGTGTGTTCAGCAGATGAGTGGTTCATATTAGTTTTGAATGGATTTAATGTTGTCGATCTGTGATGAAGTCTTGGATAAGTGCTTTTTACTCTGCTCTTATACAAGTTCAATGATTATTTGCAACTATGAAATGCTTTTTGTTTTGTTGAGCCATTTAGCAACACATGGAGGAAGAAAAAAAAAAGCGTTGTTTTATGAAACCGCCCTTCAAGTAGCTGCAGTTGTGTCTTGATTAAGTGGTTGCGTGATTGGAGAGATCTGAGCACTGTCAGCAACGTTAGAGTTACACAATGAGGCATGCTGCCGCTCTGTCACTGTCTGAAATCTCGCTTTCCTTCTCCCTCTTCTTTGCTTCCTTTGTTTGTGCCGGAGGGTTAGGCTGGAGAGTGGCGTTTGAGGGCTGTCACCATGTGCTTGTCTCTGTTGCACCATCCTCTAAACCCGGATAGTCTTCCGCCCTAAGCCTTTTGTGTCCACAGAAAGCCTTGTATTAATGGCACCCTTTATCAGGATCTTTACCTTTTTACAGTCCTAAACCTACAGAGATTTACAGCTTCTGATGACCCAGGGTTCTCTGCACAAAAGGGGATCGTTTCTTCTCTGGGGTCAGGTTTCCTTACCCAGACACACACACATACACACACACACATACACACACACACACACGCACAAACACACCATCTTTATAGACTGTATAGATTGGAGTGAAAAAGGACACGTGGTCAGGAGACAATGAAACCCTAAGCCGCCTAATGAAATTACCCAGGAATGAGTTTCCTCTGTTTAAATATGCTGGGTAAAAGGAGCACCGCTGGAGGCAGTAAACTGAAAAAGAAAAAAAAATGCATTCTGTCCTTACTTTAGGAAAGATTTCAGACAGCTGCCTTCAGCTATTAATTAAAACATTACTGATATTTGTGCTTGATCTAATTTGATACTTGTAAACATCCCTGCCTAACAGTGATTTGTACGTTAGTTTGTTGGTTGCTCCTTTATTTGCCGGTGGATGTTGTAGGTATTGTTGTACATGCCCTTTCACAGAGCGCCCTCATTATAGTTGGATTAAAGCCAGTGTGTATTTTACCGGTTTGATCAGTCACGGCTTGTAAACCCCAGCATTAAAGCATATTCCAACAGCTAACCTGGAACGACGTCTGTGAAATCTAATCGGCTCACGGCAAGGTCGCTAAGGAACTTTTTTTCTTTCTGTTTTGAAGTCAGCCTGAACATCTTGACTATTCTAGTTCACCTTTGACCACTCTCGAAACCATCTGTGGTTTTACATTTGATTTGCAAGGACAAGGTTTCATCGGATTTCAGTTCCGCTTGACGAGCTCTAGTCCTGAGTAGTACTTGAATTCCGAATTAGGGTCTTTTCCCACTTAGTAGAGCCACAACCATATGGAGACTTCTATATATTTTTTTTCACTAATTTGATTCCGAGTAGAGCTGGGCATCTGCTCGGTGGGTCTGGTGTCTGCAAGATTGGGGATTGTTTTCTCGACTTCTGCTTTCAGCTGGACGGACGTTAAGAGGCCTCGCATGACAGAAACCGTTGAAATGGACTTCTTATCAGATGGAATCTATAGTGTGGTGATGTAATTAGCCGCATATGGAGCGCACATGTTCCTCGTGTTCCTGACATGTCTGTTATCAACAAATCAAGCAAGAAGAGCTGCACAGCCAGTGATAAAAGTCACTGATTGTCACACGTGATGTGTGTAAGACAAAGCAAGAGAGAGAAAACGGGAGCGCAGTCTGTCAGTAGATAAGTGCTTAAGTGGTTCTTGAGTATGGGTCTTTCTTTTAGCCAGTTTGTACTTCTCGTCTTTTTTCGAACGAGTTGGAGTTTGAGCAGAAAGCTGACCTGTAAAGACAAATATTTGAACTGTATTCTTTTCACAGCAGTGAGCTGCCTCCCACATGCCTGCCTGAGTGAGCAGGTTTCCTCTTAGTCACCTCCGGGAGCTTTACATGTGTTCAAACCTGACGATTTTAAAGTCGTATCTACTGCAGAAGCCTTGTGTTCCTTTGACCCCCCCCCCCCCACTCCAGAAGGGTGTAGTTTGAATGCAGCGTGTTCACTTGAACGCTCGCTGGAGACGCGAGACAGTTTTGCTGGCTCTGTCAGACTGGGACCTTCAGTATTAGGCTGAGAAATAGCTCTTGGCACGCACAGCAGGTCTATTAAAACTGGTCGAGTGTCTCTGAGGCTTGGCTCTTGGCACGCTGCATGGTTGTAGCTTGTTTTTGTGTATGTTGTGTCAGAAGCAGCGTTCTGCAGGTACGTGACACATTATGAATCACTCATGCGTGCAGATTTGCTGACCGGATGCAAATTTCGTTCGCACTTTCAGGCACCTGCTTTTAAGAAATGATGGGATGCAATTAAAGAGAGATGAATGAAAGAACGGGAGTGAAGCGGGGACATATGCTGCAGATTCCTCTGAGAACACTGGATTTTTGTAACCGGCGGTAGAGCAAAGTGTGTGTGTGCGTGGGGGGATGTTAGAAGAAGGCAAGTAATATTCAGGGAATGCATACTTAAGAACAGCCCATTGTAGGAGAAGTCATTAAACGTCTCCTGGCCTCTTAGTGTTTCTGAAGTTCCAGAGCCCCCCTGTCGCTCAGCAGAAACCTAACGCCTCGAAGCGCAGTCTCTCCTCTGTAGCGAGGCCTCGGCCTCTGCGCTGTCCCGCTGGTTCAGCCCACAGACCAGCACACACCCCGCTGGCAAAGCAAACACGCTGTACTCGGCTCGCACACAACACACATCCTGCCACTTGGTTGACAGAGAGGAGGCTGGGATATGGCACGGCTTTGATTTACTGAGTGTGGATAATGCAGGGAGATGAATTTGAATGAAACATAGACCACAGGTTGCTGTAGGCTAAAAACCTCCCACTGTGGATGTGAATCAGTTGGAAGAAAAGTATACAGGGTTTTGTTTATGTGTGTGTGTAGAAAAGCTTTCTCATGGGCTGTAATGATTCTCATTGTAAACCCACCTTGCATCTTTAAGACTTGATAGAGGCACCACATCGGTAACGTTGCCAAACCCGAAACTCGAGCTCTGTCTTGCTTGTGTGATGCCTTCCACCATGCACTTAACACATACTGTAGAACATGTACAGAGCTGGACACTTTACTGCATATCTTTTATATAGTTCGTTACTGTATATATCAGTCTATATGTTTTTATTTGTGGGTTTCCTCCAGGTACTCCGGTTTCCTCTTACAGTCCAAAGACTTGTTGTAGGCTAATTAGTCTTTCCAAACTGCGTGGAGTGTGTGATTGGGTGTGTCCGCCTGTGCCCTGTGAGGTGTTGGCAACCCATCCACTCTGTCCGCTGCATTAAGTTTTCTGGGATAGGCTCCATGCCAGCCGCGACCATACACAGGATAAGCAATACAGAAAATGGATGGATGGATGGATAATTTAATTTGCAGGTATAGTTTATGGCTAAGTACACAAAAATGGTACCAACATCCATTAGCAAACCCCGAACAGAACTAAATATAAGAGGTGAATCCACGTATTTACTACTCCTACACCTACACAAATCTTTATTTATTCATTCATTTATTTATTTATTTCATCAGATCTTACCCCCAACTGGTTGCCAAAACTTGCTTTCTCACCTCGCTTTCACACACTAAGAGAAATCTGGACAGCGTGCTCGTTCATCACTGGTTGTCACGGTGGTAGAAATAAAGAAGACAGGAATGTAGTGGCCCTCTTTTATCCTGCACTGACTGGGCTTTTTAAAAAACAGGGAATGCTCTGACCTCAGGGCCCGCGGAGGAGGACTGGGCTGACAGCGATTGTTCCTGTTACTTATGACTCGGGTTAACAAGCATAAGCTGTGTAGAGTATCAGGGAAGCATTGGGAAGCTGCAGGATCAAACGCAGTAAGCATCGTGCTGCAGTTGTTCCGAAGCAGCTGGCGGGACGAGGAGAGCAGCTTTTCCCTGGTTCAAGAGAACTGAAACAGGTGCGAGGTTTGAATGCGGCCTCCTGAAGAAGTGCCGTAGTTGTTTGTTTCCGATAACAGCGTGCACGCAGCGTGAAGCTGAAGCGTTGGCCGGCTAAATTCGATTGTACCGTGGGGGTGAAAGCAGTTTATTAGGTGGTGGATGTTTGGCAAGGCTCTCGCTAAGCTATTTCTTTTTCATCAGCGGTCCCAAATCAGATTTATTCGCCCGCACATACACTCGCTCGTGCGCACAACACGGCTGAACGGGGGAAATAATCGCGGTTCTGTTTTAAAGTCATGTGTTCCGAAGAAATGAATAGGCCATTTTCTGTCTCTCTTCCTCTTCCCGCTGCCCTCGTTTTTTCTCCTCGCACATCTCCTCTCCAAGTAGGACAAAGTCCTCCGGTTAATGAGAAGGATTAAAGTGCACTGTGTGTGTGTGTGTGTTTCTGGACCGGGGGTAGCTAGCAGTGAAGTGGTTCACCTTGGCTGCGTGTCGGAAGGACAGGCTGATTGAAAAGTGCTCTCTGTCTGCGACATCTGCCGTCCTCCCTGCTGCTCTGTCAGGCTTGATTCATGTGCGCCTCTCCCTCTCCCTCTTGCCATTTCGATGCTCAGCATGAACGGATCTGAGAGCAGAGAAGAGGAAGTAGAGATGGGCGGTGCAGATAAGAAAGAGTGAAAAGTGTTAGATGGAATATTTAAGGAAAGTGGGAGGGCATAGGGGCGAGGGGAATAATTTGAGAAAAGCCACAGCAGCAGAAAGGAGTGATGGAGATTAGGATGAATATTAATAATAAAGACAAAACAAGGAGAGAGAGAGAGAGGAGGAGGAGGAGGAATGGAAAAACTGACCGTTACGTACTTAGAGTGCGATGGAGATTAAACGAGCGTATTGAATCTGTGAGTATGAAAGCAATAACAGCCGTTCATAAAATATGATGCGGACCCACTTCCCCCTCCCAGCTCTGTTAAAACTCATAAATCTTCCTCTTGAAGTTATTTAAAGAATGTCCGAGGTTTAAAGGAGAGTTTTGGCTGACGCTTTTCGGTTTTCTAAGCTTTCCGACAAGAACGAGCCGGATGTTTCCCGTCCCAGGATTAAGCCAGGCAAGCTGAGTGATCCCTGCTGCTTATTTGATTTTCAATCCCTCGCTGGCTCCATAAAAAAAAAAAAAGGAAAGAAAGTGTTACAAATTTACATGATTAAGAACAACACACTAATCCTTCAGCTTAATCTGGGCCCTCCTTGTTCTTTCTGCTTTTGAGATAAGTAGTATCGATGTTAACCCTGTAATCTAATCCCACGTCCTGTTCAAGAAGCAGAACCTCGGAGCTTATCTTGATAACACTCGACTTTATGATTTGTTTTTCCATCTCTACGCACCGAGTCAAATGTTTAGTTCGTCTGTCGGCAAGAGCGATTCGAGCAGAAAAATGAACGAGCTGTAATTACAACACATGACACTTCGAGTCATTGAAGCTGGCTAAAAGGACCCAGAGTGCCCTGGCGCTTAATGCCGCTCCACCCCTGCACTCGCTCCCAGAGGGGCTCCATGTGCGAGATGTTAAGTCATGTTGCTCTATTGGAGCGCTATCACGTCATGTTTAGTTTGCTGTCAGGATTGCAAAAGAGCCTTTTGGTTTGATTGATGAGGTCCAGGTTGGGGAAAGCCCAGCAAGCTAATGCTTACAGCCTGGTCAAGACTGATATTTGACTTGTTTTGGCTTGAGTCCGGTTCACACTAGGATGTGGAGACAATTCCAAGTAGTGGATGTGTATCTTTGTAGTGGAGAAACTTTCACCTCCCTTTCCCTGTGTGTGTGTGTGTGTGTGTGTGTGTGTGTGTGTGTGTGTGTGTGTGTGTGTGTGTGTGTGTGTGTGTGTGTGTGTGTGTGTGAGCGAGTTTTCTCCTATTCTCCACTCTGTCCATCTTCATGTTCCCCTCCCACGTTCGTGTGCTGAGTCTGACAGCCGTCGACAGACAGTGATGGATGTTTCTCCGGGTCTATCTGATGGAGTCTCTATTCTATAGAGGCTCTTCACTCAGACCTCGCAAGCACTTAATTTGCTCTTTTCTCAATCTTCTCTTTCAGCACCGAACCCTTTCGTGAAAATGTAGCCACACTGAAGTCAGTCCCAAGGTGGGACGCTGGTATTCCCCTCTCTTGGCTCTTCTTGTCTTTTTTTTTTCCCCCGCTTCCTTTCTCTTCTCTGGTAGATCTGCCAGTCCTGCTGAGAAGGCTACACTCATTAGCACTCGCAAAGCCTCCAAGTTGGCAGAGCCCATGAGAATTTGGAAACAGGGAGGTCAGTTTGCCCTCCAAACTTTGGCACCGTCTTTGGCACCAGTACGTTGATGAAACGGCATCATACAGAGTCACACACACACATATACACGTATAGAGTGAGTATATACTGTACAGTACACACATATTCACACATCGAGCAGAACACTCTAGTTGCGGCGGATATGAGGAAGCTCTTGGCACCTGACTCGCTCAGTACGGCTGCTCTTCACTTCAATTCCAAGACTGGATGAATTCCTCATTACACATAAAAAAAGAGAGGGAGGGAGAACAATACAGAGACATGATTCACATTCAATGGACTTCAAAAGACGTTTAATCTTTTTTAAGAATGTTTTTCAATATAATAGAAAACTTTTACCTCTGTATGCTGAAATACACTCACTTCATACAATGCATCCTTTTTTCTTTTTCTTTTTTCAAAGCAGTCCGGACTTTATCAATTGTGGAGGTCAAAAGTGCATTGTGAGTGTGTTGTGTTGCAACCATGATGTTTCGCTCTGAGGTGTCCAAGCCAATTTTGAGTCAAAATCTCAAATATGAAAGAAAACATATCAAAATATCATTAAAAGAAAATATCACATCTGGACATTAATTCATAGAGAGTGGAAAAGAGGCGTGGCAGTTCAACAAGCAGGAATGAGTTTTGTTGTTTGTCATCATATTTCCCCTAAGTTTGATCTTTGAGTATATCTGTTGCATGCTTGTGCGTGTGTGTGTGTTCGGGGGGGTGGTGGTATGGAGGCCAGGGTACCGGCACTATTTTGCGCTTGTGAGTTATGATCCTGACCCGGTCAAAGGCACAAAGTCAGCACGCTGTCCTGTCCACCCTCGCTGAACGAATGATCCCCGAGGAGGGGTGTGGATGGAAGGATGACTGCGGGGTCACGATGAAAGACGAGATGTCCAAGTATACGCCTGTTAATTGAATAAGTCCCAGTGTGGTTTAAACCCTTACACTTCATTCTCTCTCGCTCAGTCATTCATTCTGTATAGAGAGAGGAGGAAGTGAAAGACAGAGTGAATTAGTGAGTGAAGGCCAACGTGGAGAGGAACCGGACACCAAAACACAGCACCCACAGCCTTAGGGTTGCTCCAACTTTTTTATTTATTAACCAAGCACACAATCCACATACTCTTTCTCTCGTGTGCTCTTTCACTTTCTTGCCCTTTCGCTCCGCGGTGGATCTTTACCTCTGGTTGACCTTCTCCATTCCTCATTGACATTATTCGCTCCAGTGCTCAGAGCTGACTGTGCAGGGATGTACAGTAAATAAATGGATGTTATGATGTTGTTATTAACTTGCTTCTTTATGGAACCCTTGTCCCTGGATGTTACACATGACACACATGGACATTCAAATTTTTGTGCTAAAAAATTCTTTGTGCTCACTGGGTCATTTGTTCTTTCTGAAAAAAAAAAAACTTTATCTGAACTTAATGCACTTCTTTAACTTAATATAGTTATTTATAGTTTCATGCATAACTCTTAAGCCCCTTAAACATTTCCACATATTGTAGAGTTACAGCTTGGATATGAAAAGGACTTAATTAGGATTATATGCCATGAATCAGTCCATAATACTTCTCAGTGGGTTCCTTTTTGAGTCTGGTTTCAGATTTTTTTATTTTTTTATTTCAGTGATAATGTCCGTTGTTCATAGGTTATACAAAAAAGGCGTTATACAAAATCAGTTGAATGGAATTGAATTGAATAATACTTGTGTGTGTGTGTGTGTGTGTGTGTGTGTGTGTGTGTGTGTGTGTGTGTGTGTGTAGGGGGACGCATGTCAATACAGTTGAGAAATTAATTACAAATGAAAACAGATAAGTTTTTAGTGCATAAATGCTCACCCCCTAAATTATTTCCGGTGCCATCAGAAGTCACATAATAAGAAGAATGGAGTCCAACTGTGTTCAATTAAAGGCAGCAGAATTAGTTAGAGAACATACTTAAACAATGAGGTTTGAAAAGTCTTGGGCAAAGTTCTGAAAAATGGTTCATTTATAACGTTATAAAGTTAAAAAAAATACAAAGGAGCACCATGAAATTCATTATTTATTATTATAAAAAAAATATTGAAATGTTCAAGGGGGTGAATACTTGAGATCTCCCTTAACCATGTCCGTCTTGTGCTTTTATACAGTATCTATTCCTTTCTTTATCTTAGTTTAATTATCAACTATTTAGACATAACACTGCACCATGTGTTGTATCCACTTACTTAAAGCACCTAACCTTTTACATCACATAGCAGCACAAGCTCACAGCAAGTCAGCATCAGCACGGTTAAAAAGTCCCGGTCGATACTCAGAGCTCTGATATCGATCTAGTATAGAAAGGTGAAAAAGAAAAGGGAGGATTGGTGCATGCTTAATATATTATAGATCTTTTATAGAGTCTTGAAACCCCTACTGTTCTGCTGGATGGTCAGGGTGACCGTCGTACTGACCCTCGTTGTTTTCCAGCATCGCTCTCCCTCTGTGTGTACGTCTCCACCGGCATGCTGTGAAATCAGGTCCGGACCACACGCAAGCTGGCCTGAGGAGAAGCTCTGTGCCTGGGGCTGCGGGGCTGCCGTACCACTTTATCTTCTCCATTTCCTCTTCCTAACAGTGTTCCTATAACAACACCTCTGTTCAGAGCTCTGGGCATGGCCTGGATAGTGATACAACCTATTCCTATTAGGCATCATGGTGGGCCAAATGGAGCGTGTTCTCACAAGAATAGCCAGACCGAAGCTATATAAAGATGGATTTCTTTATGGGTTTTTATTTTTTTTTAGTTATATTCCAGGACAAAGTGGAAATGTTGTTTAAACATACCGCAACATGTTTAATAACTAATATCGATAACGACTGTAATAGCTTTAGACGTACATGTTGTGGAATAATTTATAGCCTACTCACTAACCCATCGTCATTTTTTATATATAACCTATTTAAATTCCTCCAAATACCAAAGCTTATCGATTATTATTATTTAAAAGATGGGCGTGGTGGTAGTTTGTAGCCCAGAGTTGTGCTGAGGTTGGATCACCCAGGATCAGGCTGTAGTTCATCTCGTCCCATTTCTCATCATATCCTGCCTGTAAGTGACAGATTGATGTGTATCCTGTTCTGCTGGCCATGTGCTAAAGAGGTAGATGACGGGACTTCCTTAAGCTCTCACAGCTGTGTGTGTGTGTGTGTGTGTGTGTGTGTGTGTGTGTGTGTGTGTGTGTGTGTGTGTGTGTGTGTGTGTGCAGCCATCAGCAAAGCCACTTGAAGTGATACAATCTTAAAACCGCGACTCGGTGCTCATTCTGTAAAATGTATTTCCTTTTAAATGTAAATGTGCAAGCGTTTTCCCCCGGGCACAGCTCTTAATGAATGGTCCGGGCGCTTTTTAAAGGTATGAAAGTGGAATGTAATGGCACAGGAGTGTGCAGTACTTTATGGTCTAATATTCTATCTGTGATTCTTAGAAAGCATTGCAGCCCCATGTTTTGTATTACAGAAAGAAAAGGAAAAAAAACACATACTAATGTACGTTGGAGATGTATAACAAGACCTCATAGTATACCTTTAATAAGAATATTTCATAATGCTTCATGTTTTTCATATTACTACTTTTCAGAGCAGCTGAAACAGCTTTTTTTTTTTTTTTTTTTAAAGGAAACTCGTACAAGCTTCTGCAAAAACAGAGACGGTGTTGTGGCTCCATCACATGATAGAGTGACTGAAACCCCTCCAGCAAATCTGTCTCCATCTCTCTGTGTCTCTTATGCTTTGCCTTCTCACTCATTTTTTTTTTTTAAAGAAAATATTCTACTGTGCAGTATTTAGGCTCATAATTAGCTGTTAATACTTTAACTTCATTAATATGATTGTTGCAAATCTGAGGATCTCTGCGAAGTGTAATTAGGTAGGTAATGAAAGCAGGCATGCTGAATCCATCAATGCTAATCATAATTGCTGTTTATGAAAGCATGGGGTGCAGTCTGCTGTGCTGCGCCTACAAAAAATAAACCCAGCTCTAAAAATATGTCTCAGGCTGGAAAAGCCATAGGGCCTCGGTGCAGCTGTGCCTTTTTTCCGCCCGGGTGATATTAAAGTTACATGGCTGTGATAAGCATGGAACCACTTTAAGTTCCTCCACCCGTCTTTAGCATGCACACACGCACTCACTCACTCCGCTACCCGCTATACGCTTTGCACTCAGTTTAGAAAAACGGAAAAGTGCTTAAGCTGCCGGGCGATAGCTTATTCTCGGAGTGAAACGTTAGCGAGCATTGGAATGCAGCTGCACGGCACGATTGTGGAGAAACTGGCATGCCACTGATTACCTTCGAACCTTTTTTTTTTTTTTTGAAGCGGTCGAGTCGGTCATCAGTGTGATCTCTGCGACAGCAGATAGAGATAGCTGAAGTTAATCATTCTGTCGCGCAGCTGCAGTGAAAAAGGCGTCCCATCATGCCACACTCTGTCTATCACAGGGAAACAGTGACGCAGAGCTCTGAGGGCCTTATTGAGCCTCAGGTCTTTTTAGAGCCGTTGGGTTGGTCAGGAGGTGTTGATAAGTTTTCAGAGACAGAAATCTTGCACTCATTCTGACTCCTTATTATTGTTTCTATAGCAACAACCCATTGAGAGAGAAGGAGGAAGATATAAAGTTCTGGTAATACATACTGTAAACTGTTTTTTTTTTTTTGGTCCCTGTCACACGACTTACATCTTCCATGTCCTATCCGGATCCCTTTAGACCTTTCACGATAAGATAAATTCTACTTTGTCAGTAGACACGAGGGTTTGATCAATGACACGTGCAGTAGCCGGACAGTGTGGATCTCAAGCAGACATGTCCGCTCCTGGCTTTTCCAAAGAAAAAAAAGATCAGACAGATGACAGATCTTTTGCCAGCTTTTCAAAGCTAACCTTTGGCTTCTCAGCGTTTGTTCCAACTGGCAGTTTTTTTTTTTTCTCATATTACATCAAGTAAAGCCAAGCCTCACAATCCTGCGCTGCCTGCCGAATATTCCTTGACGACGTTCTGAAACTCAGATGCTCAAGGCAATAATGTTTAGCATAAGTGTGTGCTTTTTGACAGCTCAAAACGCGAGGGTCGGCCTGAAAGATTGTTTCAATAAGGTCACATTACACCTGACCCACATCAATGGAAATGGGTTAAGTGATCTGTGGAGTTGCATAAACGAGGAAATTGCCATCAGTGTAATCATATTTCACGTCTTTGGTTGTATTATCGGGTTTTGAATGGCAGCGTTGGGGCTGAGACGGTCTCTCCCTCGCCCCGGGTCTGTGTTATATTGTTAGCCGGTGGTTTATTGTGTCTTCATAAGGCGAATGGGAACCAGAGCTAATGTTCTCATTTAACACTTCTGGATTGCCTGCTCTACAGACCACCCGTCTGGGTAATACATCGCAGGGCGCTGAGGCGAAGGTCATGGCATATTAGATTCATCCTTTTCTTTTAATTTCCGCTCTGGACTGTCCATTTTCACAATTAGCACAGTTATAGGAAGTGCCATGGCTTGGGGCTTTGGGGAAGGAGCGTAGTTTGGGCTTGAACAGCCAGTGAAATATTATCCGGTTCCAAATGCTTGGTCATGGGCGATTAGCATGAAATACATACAGCACAGGTGACTCTCATACACCAATATGGTGTGATTACTGTTCACAATTTTTATGTCATGCCTGATAACGCATTATAATGTGAGAATTGTGCTTTTTGTTCCTGGTTTTGGTTTGAAAGCCAGCTTGCTACGCTCTGGACAGTTCAATCATAGTGCTATTATTATGCACTGAATGTGTGTCCGTGTGTGCTTGTTTTGGTGCATGTCAAAGCAGCAGACGGTCTGATGGCAGGCTATACTGACAACCCTGAGACAAATGGCGATCAGTTTAAGGGCAAAGCTGTTGTCTAAAAGGACAGAGGGAAAAACCAGAGAGAAACACATTAAAAGCAGCATGTCTGCTGTGTCCTCTAGGCAAGGAAGCTGAAACAGGCAGAAAGCATACAGGGCCAAAAGAGAGAAACAGATTTGGGACCAGGGGCAGGTGCACCAGAGTGCTGTCTAGGCTGAAAGATCGCGCCACTCTGTTTTGATGAGATTGCTTGGCTCTTTTGCTGCTGGCCCCCAGGGAGCGATTCCTTCTTATAAAACGGGCCTCGGTGCTTGCTTTCACTCAGTAAACGCCTCACACTGGCCGCGCAGAAGCTCCTGTACAGAACAAGACCCCTGCAGGTGTGTAGGCAAACACGTTAACCATATCCGTTTCACATGGGGCGGCACGTTCATCAGGAGAAAGCAACTCTTGTGCCGTAAATGGACCTGCGAACGATCTCGTAATGCCTCCCAGATGATCGGTGTCATAACATTTCGAACTAGGTGCGTCTGCAGAACAGCTGAGAATGAAGGAGAGCGGATGTACCAGCTTACTTCACACGCATTAGAAAAAAAAAAAGGGAAAAAGAAAAACAGATGCAGGAATGTGCTTGGAATGTTGCTAAAACACTTTTCTTAACATTCTCATCAGCAGCATACACCCAGAGGCAGTATATCCATCTGCATCTCATTACTGCTGAATCACAGCTCAGCTTCATAAGGTCCATGTGTGAAGGCAGCTCATGATGTGTTTCGAAATTCACTAAAGGTGCTAGGTTTTGATGGAGGTGTGAAGATTAAGCATGCAGGCAGAAGGAGTGAGCGGGAGTCTTAAAGCAATATGCTTCTTCCGTGTCAGTGCCCGTCATGCCACTTTGGCTGATTGTTCGGATCGCTCCGAATTGAGAAAATAGGTTTCTTAAGGCACGATACGTGACAGTCGTGTCAACAGATCTCCTGCGTAGTGCACGGCGGCATTCGTTTTGTGGATGCTCAGCAGTACGTGGAAGCTATGGGTGCTTGGGGACTTCATTTGGAGAGTGTGTGTTTATCTCTGTGTGCGTGTTTGGGGATGAGGTTGTGCTACGGGGGAATCTCAGAAAGCGTGGAGGGAGAATTGTTCGATGAAGCAGAGGAATGAGAACGGAAAAGACAGGCCTGAACAAGATTGATGCTCTCCATCTCGTGCCTGCAGCGCCACCGCTGCTGATGGGAGATTTTCCTCACGCTCCAGCGCAGAGAAACCGGATCAATCTGTCCCGTGTGGATCAATCTGCCTCAGTCAGTCCAGCGTTCCGGGCAGTGTGTGTGAAATTTCGGATGGCGAGATGAGAAAAGACCGGTAAGCAACCTTGCTGATGCGCCCAGCCAAAATGTTCAACCTGGAAGGCAAGATGTTAAAGATAATAAGCACATAAACAGTAGGAAGTCTCAGATGGATGTATGTGTTCCTAATGGGACCATTTTTCTTGAAGCAATATCTACATGATTAGACCTGGAGGTTTGTGTGTTAAAAATATCGCACAGTATTGCAGGAATTGTAAAGCTTGTCTGTCCTTTACATGTTCCTTATCTTTCCTTATGGCATTATGAAAGACTTCTTTGGTGCAGACTTCTTTTTTTCACCTTCCGGCACGTTGGCGCCAAAGACGACGTTGTCCAGGCAAATTGAAGAGGACTTGAAAAAAACAGCGACTCAGCCTCTATGTCACCGAGGCCCATGGATCATAAAGCATAAAAAAGATTATATAAGCGAAGTTCAAAATTCTACGGCAGTGCACCACGTCCTGTCCAGTCTCCAGCTATGGATTAAAGATGGAGAAGAGCTTTTCATCATGATACAAAAAGTGACATTAAGATTTTCTTTATAACACAAAAGTAGCATGGTACACACCGCAGAACGGTAATCTAAACCAACTTCAGAAAAGTCGTATGTGTGTAAACGTATGAGAATGACTATGTTATATACAGTATGATATATAATATATAATCGGCGAGTTAATGCTGTAAAGTGTTCAGTCGAACGTGTCCCATAGGGCTGAATAGCTTTTTGACTCATTTATCTTTTGGATCTGGGTGTAATGCACTGGTACAGACTGGAGACTAGGCTAGGAGTGCTGCTGTTTGTTCTAACTGATGTTGTGCTCTGGGTCTGCTATCAGAGCATCCAGACACACACACTCACTCACATACACACACACACACACACACATGGGTGAAGTCATCGCTACATTAGCCACCACCCCAGGGGAGCCAATTTCAAAGTGCTGCACACTTCTCATATTCTCAATTCACACACACACACAGAGAAGATCATACAGAGCAAAAAAAAAAAAAAAAGTCAATTTAAACATCACGTGTAGTTTTAGTACAGACTGTGTCGCCTGCAGTTAAGAATATTTTTAGATTTATTTTACAAATTCAATTCAAGAATGGGTTATTTTTACACATTTGGGCTTGTTTCAGCTGCCAGATTTATAGAAAAGATTGTGACGTGTTTGTGTCAGTGTGTGTTTTTATTAGTAATGAGCTCAGAGACATAGTCTAAAACTGGCAATGTATTGCACCAAAAGCCCCTGTGACTTGTCGCTCCTCCTTCTGCCAGCGTTTAAAGGCACCACAGGTGATTAAGCATCATGGAAACCAGATCTTTGCTGTCAGCCGTCTCAGACCGAGCTAGCAGCTTTATATTTTATACATAAAAAAAAAGTGGGCCGACGTTACTGTGTTGAAGACGTTGTCCTAAAACAAAACCGTAGCACTGGAGGAGAGAAGCGGAGCATCAGTTCACAGTAGCGTATCTCACCTCACTGGCTCTGACACGACCACCCTCTGTTTCTCGTGTTGTGTTACTGACACAAGATCCCCGAGTGCGAGTTTGTGTTTCTGTCCCCCCTTTTGTGTAGACACACGCGTCTGTCTGTGTGTGTAACAGACTTCCGAAGTGTTGCTGACTCAATTAGGCGGTTTCTCACATCAATAGCTGTAGGGCTGAAATTCCATTTGCGTGTACACGTGTGTGCATGTGTGTGTGTGGAGAATCCAAAGAAAAGAAGCAAGTAATACAATCTACTTGCTTCTTTTGTCTTCCTAACAAAAATATTGGCACCCTTAATTGAAACTAATGAATAAAAATGATGTATAGTTTGATCTCAAACATATGTATTGTATACAAACACTGTATTGTTATATTTTACAGTATTTCTTTTCAATATTAGTGTTTTTCCCCCATATTTCAGATGAAATGAAAATGTAGTTTCAAAGACATTCATTGTTTCCTTATCGTTTTCGTGTAATGTTTACGTGACCCAATAATTTTTGTCCCCTCTTTTTCGAAGGGTGTCAATATTTTGGGGGGGAGTTTGCTAACCCTACATTCTTTCCCGAGACCCAAATATGTTTTGACATCATTCAAATATCTTCGCATGTTTTATTTTACTCGCAGTAGCACACACACACACATGCATAAACAAAGGCATTCCGGTAGGTTTGGCATGGAGCAGCTGTGTGCATTGTTTAAGGAGCGGTGAGACATCTGCACTGAGCACATGTACTTCATCTCTGAATGCTCCTGATCCTGCTTTAGTGGATTAACTGTAATTTAGTGCCAAAAGTTTGATTTAGTTGTCAGCATTGTTGAGGGTTCAGCAGTTCAGTTTGGGGAAAGTCAGCCGGCAGCTGCAGCTTTAGTCATTCTGTGTGTTTATGACTGTGTGACTGAAAGAGACCAAGACAGAGAGAGGGGAAGAGCTTTTCTTGTCCTCAGCTACAGTAGGACGTTGGGGCACTGGGTGTGGTGAGGATATCTATCTGATCGGTGATTAAGCTCTAATGGAATTCCCGCTGTTTTTACACCTTTAAAGGACATGGAGATTGTTTCCCATGACACTAAAAATAGTTTAATTCTTAATGTGGTCACAAAGGCACTTTTATTTATACCTTGGGAGGTCTAACAAGGGTATAACGAAAATCACAGGCCCCATAAAATGAATTTATATATGACCTGTTTTTTGGGCTGCATCACTATTTGACACACTTGACCACGGGTCCAACCGTGACAACTTGCATCAGAAATAATGTTTTTTCTTAATTTTTCTTCCTCTCTCTCTGTAGATATGACTATGTAGAAGTAAGGGATGGCATCGATGAAACCGGGCAGCTGGTGGGCAAGTACTGTGGGAAAATCGCTCCTTCTCCTGTAGTGTCCTCCGGTAACCAACTCTTCATCAAGTTTGTGTCAGACTATGAAACGCACGGCGCTGGCTTCTCCATCCGCTATGAGGTTTTCAAATCAGGTAAGTCCGACTAATCATATTCAATCATTTTCTTTCTGTCATGAACGAATCTGGGAATATATAGATATCTGGTTGAATTTTAAACTGATGCACACTCACCATTATCTTGCTTTGTGCTGTGATAGTCTTGAGGAACTTGTTCCTGGCTTGCTAGTTTATCAATGGATGAGTCACAGCAGACAAGTAAGTAGTAAGGGGCTTTTAAGACTGAGAGCAAAAGAAGGAAGACTTTCTCTTCTTCCTGGTCTGGGTGCCTGAAGAGATCAGATCAGCTGATAGTTTTGTGAACATTACTAGTTCCTTCCTGTAGCAGAATCATATCTCTCCCTGCAGTGTCCTGGTCACTTATTGGTGTGTGTGTACGGCCTCACAAAAACATCAAGTCACACACATACCCATGAACACACACAATGGATGACTTATCAGATGAAATTTCCTGTTGTTCAGGCCAACTTCCTGTGTTTAAAGGACAAGTAGGCACAAAGTTAGTTAGTGTGTGCTGTGTGTGTGAGTGTGTGCTGTGAGACTATCCCTAGTAAGGTGCAGCAGATGCCACTTTCATTAATTAACCCCACTTGCTGCTCTCGTGCCTTTTCATTTGACCTCATGATAAGATGGATGCTTTAGCCGGGTTTCTTTTCATCTCTATAGTGAGTGCTTGGCCTTTAGTGTGCACGTGTGGAGCAGCTGGTGCAATCTGCTTTTTTTTTTTTT
>JAAGKR010005837.1:0-11507 GCA_011419295.1 Clarias macrocephalus
AAAAAAAAAATTCATCCAGAATAATATTTATTAGTTTTCAGTGCTGGATACATTATGGCCATTTTTATACATCTAATGCTTCATTTGGCTTCCATGAGATCCAAATGTGGTTCATTTTTTCTTAATCCCTTAAAAGTTGGAGCGAGACTCTGAAGCTCTTCTTTAAAACCATTTACACAGAAGCCCCAGACAGAAACATGTATGAGAGAAACTGTTGATGCTTATTGCACTGCATCTCCAGAATATGACATCAGCAACAGGGAGAATTAAAAAGAGCTGCGCAGAATGACACAGCACATCAGAGCTCTCTGCAGTCAGCGCATTACTCAGGTATAAATGATTATTTAACCTTGGCATGCATTATAAACTGATTACTTAAAATGATCAGCTCATGCTGACCGTTTTCATATAGTTTCAGATTACGGCCCTGCTCCCGGCGGTAATTTAGTCCGATTTTTTCTATTTATACTTGCATGCGGAGGTGGTAGGACACAGTGAAACGGTGTGAGATTAAAAGACACACAGACACAATTATACCCTGATTGTAGGTGATTTGCCTCTGTCACCCTTGTTGCCAGCACATGAGTATTTTTGCACATCTCTCATATCTCTATGACCTGCTGTCAGCACTCTCCAGTGAGAGTAAAATATCTATATAGCTCACTCAGATGAATCATGCTGGGGATTATATAACATTTGGTAATGGAGCAATAACCAGAAGTACAGCAGAATTGATTGACTCCTCTCCTGAAGGAGACCAGGGTCACAGGTTAGAGCTATCCAGTTTAATAGGATGTGACTGTGCAGACAAGTTTGCTCCATGTTTACTTTTCTTTGCAACTACTCTTGTCACCTAATTACACTTACTTCCACATTCAGACTCCTAAACATTCACCTGCAGATGGCAATTTTCTTTAAAAACTTTCACTACATGACATTTGAGGATACACATTTCCAACAGAGAGGATAAATGGTTTGATAGAGGAGCTAAAGAAGCCATTTATACCCAAGTGGAAAACCCTTCCATCCACAGAGGTAGAGCTTCCAGACATGATCTGTCGTCATGCTAGTCTTTTCATATGAACATTAAGAAGCCATCACATTTCCAGCAGAGAGGCCAAACCCATCACATCCTACTACTACTACTATTCCCCCACCCCTACTCCCACCTTCTCTATCTTCTCACCATTAAACCTACTCAGGTTAGGAAAGAAAGAGCCATGGAGGATATTTATATATATATCTGGAGTCCCTAACCAGCTTTTCTCTGATTGAAGAAGCTACTTGGATGAGTAGTGAAACATTTAGGACCAACAGAAAGAATTCCAGTTGCCATTACTCAGCTTCCAGACAACTTCACCACTGTGACTGAGAACCTACATCGACATTCACATGCATACTTCTTTTTTATCACACATACATTTGAAATAGGAAATAATTATTAGACACAATTAAGATCTTAAAATAATTAATTACTTACCTTTAATATAAGCTAATCTAAAAAATCCGATTTTAAAAATAATGGTCTCAAAAATATGTCAAATTAGAAAACATTAAAGCAAATAAATGATTTTTTTTCTTCATATTTTAGATTGTACACATGTAAAAATTTCTTCATCCGTCATGCTCATAGGGAAACCCAAAGGACATTAAATAGAAGTCAGACACATTGATGGCCTTGGGAAAAAAAAAGTTTCTGAATATCTAAAAAAAAAAAAAAAAAAAAGCAGTTAAAATGCCATTAATCAAAGTCTCATATAATTTATCCATAATAAACAGATGACATACCAAACAAAGGACATACAATCATACTAAACTCTTTGCACAAACTGCCTCAACCTAAAAATAAATAAATAAAAACAGTCCAAATTGTATGAGCCACAAATCTGCCATCTCTCAGACTACAATTAGTGAAATGCCAAATTTTCCCTGTAGAACAGAATGTTCTTGAGAATTTGTGCTGTCTGCAACTGATAACATAGAGAAGGACAGTCCTGACTAGATCGATAATTAAACAGACCCCAAATGATTCCATGCTGCCACACGCTTTCATATGACTTTCATCTTAGCTCACATAGTGCTGTGAAATTATGATGATATACTCCACCAAAGCTCATCCTCAAAAAAATTCTATTTTAAATGTGAAATAGGCCAAAACGTAAAAATGCTGCATAAGCACCGAATATGGATGGTTGCATTTGGACCATTTCTGGCTCAGATTTCATAGGCTGTGAAAGCTTATGTTGTGGCTTTCAGCCAACTTGCTTTTGCAGTAATGCACTTTTGTGTGCCAAACATATTTCACCTGGAATTGTCTGTTATCTGCGAATTAAATTCTCGGAAATTTATACAAACAATCAAGCAATTTGACTTGCATAACCTCAAATAAAATTATGACCTTATTTGAAATAAAATTGCTTCTTAAACCCTGCTTATTTCTTAATGTACTTAGACAGATAAACAATATTTTCTTTGCTTTTCCACAAATCGGCAATGTCATGTTTATTTCCATGCAAACACATCTAAAAGGAGAAGTAGGAAAGCAGGCAGAGATGCAGTTCAGCAAAAACGAAACCATTGATCAGTGTGCCTCATCTGAATTCCCTTTAAAAAAAAAAAATGCAAGAGCTCCCAGAGGTAAAGTCACAGACAGAGGCAGATAGAGAGGGAGACTTTGTTGCTGATCTGGGTCACTCCCACTCTGTTAGGGAAGGGTCATATTTATAGCTACTTAATGCTGCACTGACTTTTATTTGTGTGTGTGTGTGTGTGTGTGTGTGTGTGTGTGTGTGTGTGTGTGTGTGTGTGTGTGTGTCCACACACCCCCTATCGGGAGGATCTGAGCTCCACTTATCTGCAACCTAATTAAGTTTGAATAATCAACTGTGTTACTGCTGTCAAATACAGTTTCATGTGTAACGCATGCACACACAAATAAACACACATACTGTGTATTATGTAGAAATCATTTAAGAGACACACATTAAATTACTTAAAGCAACAAAAGTATATTTTTTGCAAGATTACAGTTACATACATCCAACTTTATTTTTAACCCTATGCTTTTATACACTAAAGCATCTAGAGACCTTGAATGGCAAATCTGTAGCATGTGCTGCAGTTCAAGTGATTTTCCACAAGAGGGCATCATGTCATGAATTGCAGCAGCCAACACGTCCAATGATTTTAACTGAAATTATTACATACTCCCTCTTTTCTATTTATACATGAATGGTGCATTGTGCATGATGGTTCTAAACCAAACAGAACCACTACCACCATCTTATCTTACCTTTAAAAACAGTTCTATGGGTTTCAAGCAATCACACTTTGCCTGCCAGGATGTTGAGGTGTACTGTAAATATGATATGGTATCATTTATATATATATATGTAAAAAACGGTGGTGTAATGTGATAAGACTGGGAAGTCAATGCGATTGACTAGACCAGATTAGACCATGATCATGGGCACTGATCAGCCCATTTTAGCACTCCACTAAAAGGACCTTCAGTCGGAGCACTGAAGCCATGAAAAAGCCAAAAACACTCTCTATACAATATGTAAACAAGTAAATCAGTACCTAAACAGTAGTAAAACTACGGAACAAATGTTTAAAGCCTCACTCATTCTCTATTCAACCTAACCTGTACAGGGCCATGAGAGGTCTGGAGTCATGGGAAGTCTCAGGAGACTTGGGCCAGGTCGACTCTGGACGTGCATCACAGGGCACAAACATGCACACGCTCACTCATACACTACAGTGAATTTGGAAGTGCCAATTAGCCACATGTACATGCTTTGGACCATGGGAGGCAACCAAAGTATCTAAAGAAAACCCACCAAGCACAGGAATAACATGCAAACTCCCCATGCACAGACCCAAAGTTAGTCCTCTTGACTCTGGACGGGCGAGGACATGATGTTAATCAGTACACCACCAGGCCAATGGCTTTGAACTTGATTGGTATAATACTGTGCTAGCTATCTAGCAGTTTTTAATAAATGCATTTGGTGCTAATGTAAAAATACTTAAGTGCTGAAAGCTGTGTGATATATTTTTGTCTCTGCAATTAAACAATTATCACAAATTGATGGAGAAAAAACTATAATAGCCATCTCAGGGGAATCAGGATGGATGTAATAATATTATCAGCTCTGCAGTGAGAAACTGCTTGATACCAGCGGCAATCACAAATAATTGACCTGGTTGGTGGATTGTTTTGTAAAAAAGTAAAAACTATTTATTATTTGCATGGATGACATGAACATGTACTACACCATTTTCTAATTATAATGATCTTTAACATTATTTATTGCTAGATTTGACACATCACTATAGGGCTATTTAATTCTTTAAGGTTAAAATATTAGTTATTTTTTTCTTTGTTCCTTCTCTTTTTTTATTAAATTGATACTTTTTGTATGTTTGCTAAACATTTGTGCTAGCCAAATATTGCTTTTTATTAAACACGAATAAACAATTATGAACAAAACTTTTCATTTGGATTGCCTTAAAGCCACACGAGTCCAGAGAGATTGGAGACGATGTGAGATGAGAGAAGGGGATGAGACTTCCAGGCAGTGACGGTTAACATGGGTGAGTCCAAAACACCTGCACAAATAATTCCAGATTCCGAAAGCTTAAAGGGCGCCATGTTAATATAATCTGAATAAATTTCATTTACCATCATGGCGTGTAACATGCGGGGATCATAAACCCATTACATCACGTAAGCCTTGTTTTAGTCTTAAAAATACTTAAGCAAAGCATATAACTTGGCCACAATCAATAAATTTCCTCTGAAAAAAGCAATGATCCGACGCCTCTGCAAACTTAGAGATACCTAAAAGCTGATTTCAGAGAAATGTGAAAGGACAGCTTGTACCCACATAATCAGGAACATGACTCATGGCTTAATACAACCCAGATGCTAACATTACAGAATTGATCACAATGCCATCTGCAAAACAACTAGAAATGCTTGTTCTTTGTGGACAAAAGAGAAGGAACAAGAAAAACAAATATTTCTGTATTGAAAAACGTAGCTTTGTATACTATATTAATATTATTATTATTTTTTTTTTTTACCACGGAGGTCTTTAGCAGCTATGTGATATATTCACACTGTGCAGAAGAGGATTAAAAAGCCTTCGTGGAGATACTCTCTAAGAATCACCTGAACCATTGTACCGAGCCTGAGAAAGCCCTATTCTGCTCAGTCATACAGACTAAAGGCCTATCCCAGCACATATACACACACCCTGCAGTAGGAGAGATTGACTCTGCAGCTCCCCTCCTCCTCACATTGCACTCTAATGACTATGGAAGCAGTGCAGTGTGCTAAGCTGCTGCATGCTACCCTGCAAACACACATGCAGAGAGATCCTTCTGGAGCAGATGGGAGAGAAGCTACAGTCTGCTTATGTTTACAAGACATACAGTAGCCACAAGCTGCAAAGTCTCATGTGTGATTACAGCATGTGACCTTGAAGCAGTAATATCCATAAACAAATTAACGTGTCCCTCAAATCCCGTGTGCTGAATAGGCAGAAATCATATTTGAGGTTTCCTGGCATCAAAGTAACCAAATTAGTATAGTTTGTTTTGGTTAAGAAGAAAACTCCACCAAAACCCTTATAGAACCTCTTTATTTCTGCAGTTACTTCGCAGATAAACCCATGACTGACCTCTGACCTCTGCAGAAAATTGGGCGGAGTGTCTAGTTATAAAGAGCTGAAGCTGTTTGTTCAGATCACAGTCTTCAAGGCTGATGTTCCAGGAGCGGATCCCTGCAAGCACAAGGAAAAATATCTATGTTACTGCATAGATACCTGTTGTTACCGTCAAACACACAAAGAGATAGTATAGGGTCACAAACATATACAAATAAATGGAATATGATATGGTGGATTGATTTTTGTGCTAAAACAAGGAAGAACGCACAAGCTATTTGAAGGAATTGTCCTGATATAAGGATTATATTTGAAGTTAAAGAGGAGTATAGTATTATTGTACTATCACAGCTGCTACAACGTCTTTGGGACTTTTTATGTGTTTAATGAATATTCATAGAATCTAGTTAAGTATTATGCAATGATGGACAAAGGCGCAGATGGCTCACAATGCTCTGTGGCGTAACCCTCTGAAATCGGCATATGAAGCGTTACAGGATGTATTCAAATCCTTATGAATAATTCTCATCACTATATCTGTCATTCATTTCAAATGATTCTAAGACGTTTTTTTTTTTTTTTTTCATTAGATGCTGTTTTGCTTAGAGGCTAAAAAAGCACACACTCTGCAGTTTCCACCTCACATACATAAACATCCAAATGAGACTCCAAGCACATTGGCTCGATTTCAAATTGTAAATGCTACCAAAAACAAATAAAATCCAGGAAAAGCTGTGCTAAAGCACACAAATGAATGTTAGACTGAATGACTCAGGGGGTTGTGACAGTCTTGAATCTTTTCTACCTGGTTATATAAGAATCAAGGATCCTGAATTGTAAGTATATTTTTCTAGTTTTATAACTGCTTGTATAATAATTTTTGGTATTTTGGTCCGTCCGCTTTCCATCTGGCACATCGGGTAATGGATGCTCTCCATCCTGGCGATATATCTGTTGTTTCGGTGGCAGTTATTTAAGGGGTCGGGATGCCAGCTTGATGCCCGATTGACATTCACACACTACGGGCAATTAGGGAACACCAATTAGTATAAACTGCATGTCTTTGGACTATGGGAGGAAATTAGAGTACCTGGTTTTTGAAACACGATTGTTCTTACTGTGGCACTAAACGACGACTCAAGACGTATCTGTTTCTTCAATACTTGGACTAATCCCCCCCCCCAAAAAAATTCTTCCCAGTTGTGTTTGACTGATGGCACTTAGTTAGTAACCTAGTTACCCAGTGTAAGTATCTATCCAGTGATGTAAGCACTGACTTCAAAGCACTTTTTGTAAGTCGCTCTGGATAAGAGTGTCTGCCAAATGCCTAAATGTAAATGAGCCTTCCTTAACTGTACCCTCTGTTAGACTGCTTTTGCATTTGTGTTTTGTGGTGTGTTGCTGTGGACAATTTTCTAGGCTCAGGTATGCATAATTCTGTACTATTTCATTATTCACCAAGCTTCTTAGGATTCTCTCAGAGAGCTCCTATCTTAGCCTAAAAAATCCTAGCTGGGACTCTTAGACTAAATCAAGCAACTACAAGTAAGGAAAGTACAAAAACCTTCATCTTAGTGAGGAGGTGTGGTTGATCCCGTTGCTAGGAATGATGCAGCAATTCAAGGTCTGTGATTGGTTGATTAAAAAAAGCTGTAAATGTCTTAAAATGCGCTCTTTGTGAAAATAGAATATATGACAATAGAATGGACAATAAAATCATAATGTTTGTATATAAGAAAATTAAATAAGTATATATACGTTGCTGTATAAGTTTCTGTTATAGGCTCTCACTCACTCACTCACTCACTCACTCTCTATACCGCTTAATCCTGTATTCAGGGTCACGGGGGGCCTGGAGCCTATCCCAGGAGACTTAGGGCACATGGCAGGGTACACCCTGGCCGGAGATCGAACCCGGACCCTGGCAGTGCAAGGCGACAGTGCTAACCACTACACCACCGTCTGTTATAGGCTAAATATCTTAAAGTTAATTAAAAGAGCCAAGTGTTGAAAATGTGTCTACTTTTGAAGCCACCAATTTCCATGCAGTAGTTACTGTATTTAAGTCTTACATTTACTTAACATACTGATTTTATTACTTGTAATCCATTGATTCATAAGAGCCAGATTGATAAGAGCAAAATGGCTCACCTTTTACCAATTTACATGATTAAAGGACAGTCTATTTAAGTTGCACTTTTAGATGATATCTAGCCAACAATCCAATAAGTAAAAGAACAAGAGAACAAGATTGGACAGAAGAGCACTGTTTACTTTTAAGTTTAGCGTTTGGAGAATATTTCTTCCTTATGCCATTTTGTCCTCTGCTATAGAAACTCTTAAGCCTCTGAAAAGTCTTCCTCTCCACTCTTAACAGTTTTACCTTAGGAGCTGTTTTTAGGGCTAAGATGTTTTGTAAATAATTTTTATCTTTACTAAGATTTTGTCCTAAATTTAAGGGCAAATTCTAAGAAAATTTTATAATTCTAAAAATATTCTTAGAATTTTGTCTTATAGGCTTAAGACGCTTTGTGAATACAGGCCTTGCTCTATACCTATACCTGTCCAATTCTTAACAAGCTGTCTCAGGTGCATCAAGAGCAAAAAAAAAACATTAAACTTGTGGCGGATCCTCACTGACCCAATCTGTTGAGCCGCCATTTGAGTGGTGGATTATTCTGAAGACAGCAATAATACTGATATGTTAGTGTGTTGATAGAATGTAGTATGTTATATAAATGTATCAGATGCAACTGTATTTTAGGGTTTTAAACACCTCATTTTTTACTTCTGAGTTGAGATCAGTCTATCAACTGAAAATATCTGGCTAACAGTAGTGTTTTGGTCAGAAACTGGTCAATGATAAAATGCCAGAGGATGAGTAATGAAAATTATATACATAAAAATCACCTATAGTCTCTAAACAGACATAATCAAGATTAATTAAGATGGCAGACATGTCTAATAAAAAACTGCATTTGGTAGGATTAGTGAAAAGGTCTACGAACAGAGTAATACAGTATGTAAAGTTAAATGAGATTTAAATGATGTTTTGTTTAGTCATTGACTCTGTCCCATTCACACCCATCTAAACAAAGGCCCACTCCTTTCAACTAGAGTTAGCATTAACAAGGACTGTAATTACGTCTATTCAACTTCTTGATAACCAAGTTACTTACTGTCTAAAGCAATTTTACTTTATTTCTATATGATTTTTACTAGTAAAAGATGAAGAGTTTTTACACGGCCAATAAGTATATCGTGTTTAAAACCCCAGCTACGCTACTATGTCCGATACACCAGCACAATACCAACTACCATATCAGTATCCCTGCAGCGATAATGAATCACTACCTAACTAATATCTGGTCAGCACTGGTCTTCTGGTGGTCCCTTACTAGACTGATGGATAGGGTGTGTGCATTTGTATTGTAGTGAAGAATTAATCCAGTACACATTTATGTTATTATGATACTGTGGACACTAATAATACTGCCTTATGGGACCTCTAATGACAGTGTATTATTGACCAATATCAGTGTCTACAGAATAACTAAATGAATGACTCCTGAGTAATCATTCTAAGCTGTAATAAATGCATGACAGTGCAGGACGACTGGTTTGTCTGCATGCATTTTGGTTGATTGCTCTCATGGAGCCAGAACGATCTGTGCGTAAGCAGGGCAATACCACGTTTGTATAACCACAGCGAAGTAAAATCAGCACATGCGGCACTTGTATTAATCGAAAACAGAGACATGGCGCGCGTCCAAACTGGTGGCGCAGTGCTCGATCGGGTCGCGCGAGGTCGCCGCAGTGAGCGTCACAACTCAGACGGATGCTTACTTCCGTCTCGCCTTTCACTTCAGGTGAAAAGAACAACCTTTTAAACCTGGTTAATATTCCTGAATTGGAGAGTTACGCGGCGTTATACAACGGCAGTCGCAGCGTTTAGAGGAAACGTGCAGCACCGTCCTGCCTCTCAGCCTCGCTCAACTAAGTGCTGCATCAGCAAAATCACAACGTGACGCAACATATCTAGCCAACTAAAGGGAAACGTGTGCTGCGATCCAAACCCTGCGCGCTTCCCCTGTAGTAGGCTGTAATGTATGAAGTTGTGTAAATAACACAGTACAGCGTGTGCTCAGCAACAGCATCATTCGTGCATGCAGCTGTGGACAACAGCGTTGCGCCTCGCTAGATGGCGTCACTCACCGCGCTCGATGTGCTGCTTGGCGATCTGCAGCTGGTGGTCGGTGCCGATGTCCCCGATCACTATCAGTATGGAGAAGTTTCCGTGGTGTCTGCTGCGGTGTCGGTGCAGCTCCTCGCCTTCATCCTCCTCTACGGCGGAGAGCGAATTACGGACCCGAGTCCCCATGGCAACGGTACCTGGAGACGACGCCGGGCCGGAGTCAATCTCCATGACAACTGCCGCTGCCGAGAGCTCAGGGTGCAAAGTTATGAGCAAGAGGCAACGGGAGAGGGGACAGGCACGCGCAGTGTGGGGAGCGGGCTGCGGCTTCCTGATAGGCCACCTGAGTGACGTCACACCGGCCACTCAAAAACAGTGGAAGTTGCATTACTCACATAGATTTAAATACTATTTTTAATGCCAGGTTTAATATTTTCATTCGTGTATGCGCGCAATGGTTTAAAATCAGAAATAGCATTCAAGAAATATAAAGCATTCTGAATAATGTTATTGTCGAGCTGTGTGTTAGTTTGCTTATGATCTGTTATTGTAATAACAATTAATGCATGTTCAGTTAAACTTAAATAAAGTCACACACTTCCTTGAAACGCCATTTAACATAGTTCTCCAAGCTTCCTGAAGAATCATTTTTCTCAAATTTTTGCCAAGTTTTTCAAAATCATGTTCAGTCCAGTCCCTGTACCTGAACAGCATGAACTAGTGAGAAACACATGCAGATGATGACAAGGTGAACTGGTGATGCTTTGTGTTGAGTGGTTGGAACAGACGATGGGGGAAATGAGGTTGCTGCTGAGGATGTTGATCAATTTTCAAATGGTATCTTCAGCCTTCTACTGCAACAGTCTTTTACTGCCACTGAAACCTTAATAGTGATCTCATACATCGCAAATTTGTGAAATGTTCACACTGAAATGCCTAAATCTATGTTTTCATCTGTTAAACAGCAAAATAAGCTCATTTTCTTTTTTCTCATAATTTGGTTGGAACCTGCAGCCTTTCTTAGTTTATATAGCCCCTATCAAAGCAGGTTTGATCTGTTTAAAACATGGTTTTAAGTATGCTTCAATTTTCTTTTCAGTTATTTCCATTTCCAAAATTTGAATATGAAACTACCAGTTGCTATTATAATCTTTTACTTATGTATTTTATTCAGAGAGGACTAATGAACAGCAGAAATTGGAGCAAATTTGATGATTATATGTATAAAGAATGAGAGATGGAGAAGAGCAGTGCAAGCTATTCTTTAGGAAAGATACTTGTCAACTAAAATAATCATAACTGGTCATTTTAAAACACAATTTTACGTTAACCCTGAGAATGTGGGATCCTCCACATGCACAACTGATTCAAATCATGATTTCAATATTCTCATTGTTATCTGCATCATCTGGTTTGCTTCCAGCCCTCCTGCTGCGTTGGTGGCTGGCAGTGTTATGGTGCAGTAACCTTGCTTCACCATACACAGCCCTGCAGTGAGTCAGCAATCCAACAGCTCTCAATGTGTGAAGACTTACTGCCACTTGCTGGCTACAATCAGAATCTACAGTGGCTTATTTACCAGAAATAATTTCTTTATTTAGCAATTTGTGTAATCTTGGGGGGGGGGGGGGGGGGGG
>JAAGKR010005837.1:11527-47709 GCA_011419295.1 Clarias macrocephalus
GGGGGGGGGATGATACATGATGCTCATCTTACAGTGCAGATCGTGAAAAGAACAGAATATTAAAAGCAAAACTTCACATGATCAATTTTTATTAAACCCATTTATTGATGCTGGTATTTTTAGGTGTCTGAAGTTAGGTCTATTGACTGAAAGTCTGTGTCAGTCAGAGAGATTACAATCTGCCCGTTCTACTGCAAAGTCATCTAAAGCGTGGAGTCTGAGGTTAAATGTGTGATCTGCAAACAACCACTTCTACAGCCAATTTCAGCCACATTAATATCTAACACTTAACTTTTTTCATGTTCTAAAAACCGTCCCTGAACAAATTTTGCAGTGTGGCAGAGCAAATAATTCTACTGAAAAGACGCAATTAGTCTGCAAAAATGTTTAGGTAGTTGATACATCTCAAAGTAACATCAATATGAATGCCAGGATGCAAGCTTTCCCAGCAGGACTTTGCCCAGAGCATAATTTTGTCTATCTTCTGCTACAACCACTTGTCAAAACCTTTGACCTCATATATACTTTAAGTGGAAAGTGGCTACCACTGTCCAGATATTATTTAGATCGTGGATGAATTCAGCTGCAATTTCATAAGTGTTGTGTATTCTTACTGCTGACTTTATGTACATTTACTGTACATACTATCTTAATCCACCTTGCACATGTGCAGTTAGAAATTACAGCCTAATTTTCAGTTTAACACACAGCAAACAGACTAATGTTATTAACTGTTTGCAAATAATGTGCATCTGAATGGGAAGTGATTGCAAGTACAGTACAGACATACCTCAAGCAGCAACTAAGTGCTTATACTGTGTCTAGTAATAAAAGTATCAGTTTTCAGCCAATAGAATTGAAGACAGGAACATAGGCAAACATAGGCACATATTTGTGAGGGTAGCTGACTCATTTCCAGAATTCTAGCATGAATGAAGGGTAAGGATTTAATTTGCATCTACATATGAAATTACTGTGCATTCATCATTCCCCTGGCATTTCTCCTCATTCTAAAGCCAAGCATATAAATTGATAATGTATTGAATAACTGCACACAATGTGAGTACAGGCGCAATGTAGTGTGACTTTGCACTTATAAATACTGTAAGAAAACATATATATTTATAGCATAAAAAATCTTTGCTTAAAACTGAAAATGAAAATTAATAATCTACCAACATCAATACTTTGTTGTGCAGCTGTTCTTGGCGAATACAGCTTTTAGACAGCTACAGTAAGAAGTAATTAGCTTTTTACTGCATTGGTTCTTACCAAATTATCTTAAAGTCCCCAGGTTTATGAGACTCTCTCTGTCTGACTGGCAATTTCGAAATCCATAAACTGTCAACAGGATTTAAGTCAGGACATTGGTTAGGCCATGTAATGCCTTTCTGAGCTATTTTGGCTGTATGTTTGTGGTTGTTGTCTGGTTAAAATGTTCATCTTCTTCTAGATTTAGTTTCTTGGTAGAGAAAATGTCATTATTTTCTAATAGTAGAATTGAAGTTTACTATCATTTTACATAGTACAAAACAAAGGCAATGCAGTTACATCCAATAAGAAGTGCAAACTGGAACGACTTTGAGTGTACTGTACTGCAAAAAAAAAAAAAAAAAAAAAAAAAGAGGCAAATGAGGTGCAAATGCCTGATGTGTGAATAAGAGACATGTGTTTAGAAACATGGGTGAATGTAATCCAAGACAGTCTAATTAAACATAGGTGCAAATGATGTGGTATATACACAGCCTGGCCGAAACAATTTCAGTAATTTGAGCAATCTGTTTAGTTGTTTCCTTTGCTTAATACATGTCCGCAATTTGACCCTTCTGAAGCATAGTAACATCTTTCCATGATCACAGGAAATGTCTTCCAACACATTTGGCAGCATGGCTGTTTAAGAAATTTAGAAGATACCTACCACACCAGTTAAGCTTAAAAGAATGGTTACCAGTTGAAACATATTAATTACTGCAGTAATTATGTGGTCAAAGCTTTCTTTTTTCTTTCTTTTTTTTGCCATTTAACTCCACATGGTGATATCTTTTAGCCAGGCAGTAGTTAAAAATAGATCTAGTGATATGAGTGAGTGAAATCTACTGTAAGACCCTACAGTACAACTGAAAATTAGGTGCAATTAGAATAATTTCAGCTGAATTGGATGATTGTAGAATTATTACCTTGGTGAATAAAACCACCCTCACAACATTTAGTCAAGATGGCTTTATAAATGGAGGTTTACATTAAGATCTAAACCTGACCTGATCTATAACTTGATACCAGAATGCTAGAAGGGGATGAGAAGAAAAGAAACAGCTCAACATAAAAAAACAAAAAGTACTATATAATTTGTCAATCATGGTGGACGTTATGTTATAGCATGGGCCTGTATAGCTGCCAAGGGATCTGGATCACTAGTGTTTATTGATAATGAGAATGCAGGATGAGTGGCAGAATGAATTCTAAAGTATACTGGTTAGAGCTAAATTTTTTGCACAGATTCAGTAAAATGCTGCAAAACTGATAGGATAGGCCTCCACATACAGATAGTTAATGACCTAAAACAATCTGTAAAAATCAACCTGAGAGCTTCATACGGAAGGGCTGAATCAATCACCTGATCTCAACCCAACAAAATATGCATTTCCGCAACTGAAGACAAAACTTTCTGAAGAAAGACCCACAAACAAACAGTAACTGAAGGCAGCTGCAGTAAATGCCTGGCAAAGCAACATATGGAATGATAACTCAGCATTTGGTTAAGCCCTTGGGTCCCAGACTGCAGATAGTCACTGTAAAAGATTTGTATCCAAGTGAAAAATTAAGTCTTATAGCTATGAAAGTTTGGTCCAATAAAGTTTAAGCTAGTGAAAATAGGGAACAATGTTAAAAAATAACTGTTATTTCTAAATGTTTAATGCAATACTTTGTTAAACCCCTTGAATTAAAGCTGGCGGTCTACTTTTTAATCCCATCTTGATCACTTCATTTTAAATTGACTGTGATATAGAATAGAGGCAGAATTATGGATGACAACCTACTGAAAAAGGCTGTTTTCAACACTGATGATGTGATAGTGCAGGACTCAGGTTGCTATAGACCTCTTGCTGTAAATAGATGTGTGCTTGTATCTTCTCTTGATCCAAGTGGTTGCCAGTACACCACAGCAACAGGTGCTAGACCTTTTCCCTGCAGCTTTGCATTCACTCTACTCAAAGTGGAGCACAAATAACTGAAAGACAGGATAGGACATTTTGAGCTCTTCAAGGAAGAAAGCATTAATGACTGTTAGTAAAGTGATATAGTTGTAATATGTCCCAGCATAATGCTCCGTTCAATGCTCCATTGCACTACTGTACTTCACTGTGGGTGTAATGTTCTTGGGCCCACATGCACAACCCTTCTTTCTCCAAATAAAGCCGAAACGCATATGTAATTTTGAAAAAGAAATCTGGACTAAAATTATATTAAATAACAAAGAAGTGTCATTCATAGATCAAGTTCAAGTTTAACTAGGCTTTTATTGTCATTTTAACCATATTTCCACTATCATTTCAACAGTTCAGTACACAGTGAAACAAAACAATGTTCCTCCATGATCAAGGTGGTACATACAAAATAAATTAATAAAATAAATTAACAGAACTAGCTAAAAACAAAAGGACAAAAGACAAAAGTGCACTAAATAGTACTCACTCTGTAATCGCAGTGTAATTTTGTTCGGTATGCTCTAAAGACATAAAGTAATTGTGATCAGTTTGACATTACAGCATTTGAAAAGTCATTGTTGTTTTTTTTCTAAAGATACAGTATATGGTGTATTTTTTCCTATGGGCCAGCAATTCAGCTCTTGCGCTCTCTCTTCACATCAGACCTTTAACATCCCAGTATTCTAATAATAGCATTTAAAAGGTTATTTTGAGTAATGTTGCTTTCTATAGTGACATGACAAACAAGTCCTCATTAAATTAGATGGAGGCTAATAGAGACAGTTTCCAAAGCAACGTATCTTAGTTGGCAGTGGTAACAGTGATGATTTTTGCTTACCACAATTGTAAGCATGAAGGTTCACAATGAAGGTCTGTAAAACACTCCAGGGGCTTTCACTGACAATTGAACATTTGACAATGTTCTTTGCACAACATTTCTTTGGGGGGGAAAAAGGCAGTCATTGTTATGTGAAAAGCTGAAAGACTCTTAATAATAAAAACACATCAAAACAGGAAGCCAAATGGCTTTGACATATTTTATGGAATACTGGTTAACTACAGAATTCAAATATTCATATTGGACCCTTTTACTTTTCTGGTTAATTATCATCAGTAGCACATATTTAGCAGACATATGTTCATCACAATGGAAGGGAAACCAATTTGCGGAGAATTATCCAATAGTAAATTCATTATTATCCACTAGTAAAGTGTTCATAGTGCTTTAAGACAGGCCTGTTTGAAAACAGTTTAGACACATTTAATCCATACTCCTTAAAATCTAAAAAGTTCTTTCAAGCCATAATGAAAACAAGGCAAAAGCATATAGTCCAGGGACAGTTTTTCTTCTTTTTCATTTTAGATTCTCTTTGTTGTGTCTGATTATAGCAGCATGATTCTACTTCACTGACAAATATGCACAGCATAACGCGACAAACATTTTTACAAATACAGGACCTAGAGGCAGCACTTTGCTTCTTAGTACTTTTCTTTTTTCTCTGGTTTATTTGAAGGACACATATATTAAGAATTTGCTTTACCAAAGACATTGATACCAAGTGCATGCATGTACCTTAAGTGCATACAGCAAAGAGACAATATAACCTGTGGAGTCTGATAATTATCCACATTTTACTAAAGATTTACATCACATTAAATAGATGTTCACTGATATTGTGTCTCCTAGTTGGCTATGCTTTCTCTGTTTTCTTGTTACTATTCAAAGTTCATGTATTTTATGACAATAGTAAAATAGTTCATAATAAATTATTTAGAACTATTTTTATGTTCTTGACAAAAAAGGATCTAACCCAGTTAATTGACATTGGCTGCCCTTACACAATCTAATGCTGTTCAAATTGACAAATTTATATGGGGAGAAATACATTGTCTTTAATAAGATGTGTGTTTATGAAATATAGACACAAAATTTTTTCTTAAAAAAAAAACATGCTAAATATGCATAAGAATCCACCTTGGCACAAATCAACAGTGTCAAAGAATTCCTTAAACAATGCACATTTGTCAGTGTGCAAAAAATCAGTTTTCATAAATGTCCTTAAGCTTTAGTTATCTGATTTTTCTACTGCTTCATTCAATCACTCCTTAACTGCAAGAAACCTTCAAATGTTGTCGTGACTGCTTAGCTTCTTAATCATCATATATTTTACATTTCTTAATACAAAAAAATAACAGATACACAAACTACTTTACAAAAGAAGGGGTGTACACACTTTAATACACAAAACATAGACGGTACATATTAATGACATTAGTATATGTGTGCAGTGCATGAACAGATAAACAGGACTTTACACACACGCACACAAATCTTCAGCGTGTTCTTGCACTTAAAAAAATATCTATATAAATTACTTAATTACTTTTGTGATACATCGATGGAGCCGCTTAAAATGCTGTTTCCATTCTCACAGACATTTCAGAAGGAAAAAGTTGCAGAAGGCTCCCCGTGGACAGTCGCACATTTTGCCGATTCTTGAGCCTTTGCGGACCGCGCACTGCTCTCCCACGTCGCACTGCAAAGACAAAACAACGATCATTCAGAAATGCAACGAAGCAAAAGTGATACAAGCATTATGAATACGCATGCATACGACTTTGCCTTCTAACTGTTTCTACAGATTTACGTACAATTTAAACTATAGTTGCATGAATTTAAGAAATTGCCAATTACCATAGGAACCTGTCCAAATTTCTTCTCCCAAGGCGGAATTCTTTTCATCTGAAGCTTTTCCAGAACTTCATGGAGAGCCCCAAGCTGGTAAGAAGAAAACGTTTTAGGAACATTAAAAATGTAATTAAAGCACTGAAATCAGTAGTTGAGTACGATTTAACCCATCCATGGGATGGCTCACAAAACTTTTTAACATGTGTTTCAGATTCGGTCAGCTCACCAGCTGTTTTTCGCTGGTCAGATTGGGGTCTTTTGGATAGAAGTCTCGGATGGCTCTTGTGTCCAGGTCCACTTCGGTGTCTTCGTTGTCCGCTCGAGCACAACTCCGTAGTACTAATAGCAGCAGCAGCAAAGAGCGCGCGGCGGTACTCGAGCTCTCCATGGTGCTGATCGAAAGGACCCCTTTTTTTTTTTTTTTTTTTTTGCACGAAGGCGCGCGATGCTCAAACTACCACACTCAGGCTCGCGCTGGGCTTTTTATTTGCTCCGCTCTTTAACGGGAGTCGCCCCGCCTAGCGCGCTTATTTCTCTCGCGTACGTAAGCGCGAGCTCTCTTTGCGCAATGACCTGTCATCGAATGCGTTAATAATACCTCCAGATTGGTTTGTGCACCCCACAGCCCTCCAATCCAACCCCTCCCGCCAAGTTTTCCAAGGGCATATTAGTCAGTGAGGGTGCATGAGTATAGATAGATTATAGCATCTTTTGGGTGCATCCACTTGGCATTTCTTATACCTGGTTATGACTTTGAATGAGGATGAGTGTATATCACTAATAATGATATTCAATAGGTTATAGAAGGTGTAGAAGAGGGCAGATAGGGCAGTTTATATTGCTGGCTGTAGGCTAGACAGGGGGTCGATCAGTCCTTTAAACACTTTGTGATCCAGGAGCCCTTTATCACTTTGTGTTTGTACACCATTTTAAGTTCAGAGCCTACTTTCTCTTTTTCTATCTTCATCACTGCTTTGGATACAATAAGTCGAATTGTGTTAAATGATTTTTTAAAAATCATAATTAAATTTTCAGTTTTTCAACAGGACTTTCGAATCTTAGTATAAGAGTAAATTATAACTTGTTCTGTTTCACTGACACTGTTTTTTTCTCTGAAAATACAAAGACACTGCCAAGCAGCCAAGGCAAAAAAAAAAAAAAAAAAAACCGAGCCTGGTGTCTGACTATGGGAATTACAGAACAAACAAATTATTAAAAAACATGGCATGCATGAAATATATTGTATATATTTTTGTTTCTAGCATGTAATATTTCATTAGAAAAAGCGTCTTCTGAGAGTTTAGCAAATATGCATTTTCAAGGCAAGTGTCATGTTTTCCATTCAGCCATAACCATGTGTTATACTTGAACCAGTGGTAAACTATAACTTTACCTTACAATATTTATGACTAATAAGTACAGGAACAATCTTTCATTTCTATTTATTTGCTTTAGACACCCAGACATACATAATCTTTACAGAGCTCAAATATAAAGAATACTGAATCAGATATCTAGATTACGTTTAATATATATGTGAATCTTTGGGGTAAGGGAATTTTTTTTCCCTCAGTTGATGCATATTTGGAAATGATAAAACATGATTTTAGCACTCTCTTGGGAAACTGAAACCAAGTTTTGCAATAATTAAAACTTACACATATACCCATTTTAAACATTATGTATGTTAACAGAAAAAATATTTTGAACATTGGCCATTGTGAGTGCACAGACTGGTAGGTGCTTTGCTGATTTTTGCAGAAAGAGTCAGTGCTGTTGGGCAGAAATCATCTGCAGGCATACAAGTGTCTTATTATACTCAGCTTCAAAATAATTTCCTCTATATGTGACATCACAACTGGGTAAAGATATCAGCCTATTACAGTCTTTTTTTCCCTCTCAAATAAATTTCTATTCAGATGTGAGCAAGGCTTATCACAGTCTAGACATATTTAAATAGTGGGATGTCAACAGTTTCTGTGGGTGCAGATAGTTCCTGGCCTTTTTGTTCAAATACTCTGAGGTGGTTATGGTTGTGCTTTAAAAAATATGAACACATTTGTATTCATGTGGACACTGCACAGTAGCTGTCTGTGCTAAAATTAATCTTTTCATAATGCCATTATTATTTCCTATGGTCTTACACAGTCATAACGTAAATGATTTATATTCATTTTGAACAGCATTCATGTTACAAGCTGGAGACCACAAAAAAAGAGGGCTCTTCATCTGTAATATTAATATTAACATCTCCCAATCTTCCACTTACTAAGCGTAGCCAAAGCCCCTTAGGCAGCTTCTCAGAGGAATTGTACCTTTAGTAATGGTCCTTTAACCTGGGTCAATAGCCTGTGAACTTCAGATGCCTGTAGTTACCCAACAAACTCATTGTTAAATGTGATGCTTAATGTAATTTAGGAATACAAAAATACTGAAAAAGTAGCAACAGTAAATCCAAAGCTTTTTTCTATATATATAATGACATGTTCTGACATCATCCACATGCAAATCCACATTTAAAGTAGCATTAAGCAGCATCTGCCACTGACACATCTACCTAAAGCCCAGGCAACAGAGCAGTCTTAAAGCTATTGCAGTGAGTTGCATCTTGCTATATATAGATGTGCAAAGAGTTTGAAGTTAAGGGGTTTAAAATCCTAAATCGTACATTTGTTCCCCTGCCACATTCAGTTTTTCTTGGGCATGATTCAGTTCCATGTTTTTGTTCCCTCGGGATCTGCTTATGCCTGCAGCCAAGTGAAAATCACTGAGCATGCAGTTGTGTCTTGCTTTGGCCACCCTAAATTCATCCCCACTCAAACTAACCTTCTTGTCAACCCACTCGTTTGGAACACTCATAAAAAAAAAGGTAATTCTAACTTTGTGATGCTTAAGAAAATTCCAAATTGAATTGGTGTCAACATATTTTTCGTGCCTAAACTGGTGTAATCAAAAGTTACGTCCTTAGTCTTGCATTAGCCCAAGGAAATTGTTTAATGCTTTGGTACTGCTCAGTGTCTTGTTCAGGTGTACAGGTATTACTACATAATTCAGAATTGCAGAAGAAAATGCTATCAAGTTTTCATTTCGCCTCTATCCTTGTGTAAGAAAAACAAAAGCTGATGTCTTCATTTAATTTCTTATGCTTTTAGCACCGTTATTATCCTTCATTAGCAGTAACTTGCAATTATGCACTGTGCAGAAAAGAAAGATCAATTTTTTTAATTCCATTATTGATCGGAAGGCAATATCACTGGATTTCTAGGCTTAATGAAGAGGCTGACAGAGTACCCATCAGACTTATTGTGTTTAACATCTAATTGCATCCTGGTAACCTTGTCAATAAAATCAAAGAGCTCCTTTGGACTCTATAACAATACACGGAAATATGAACACCTGTTTTTCAGAGAGCAAAAGTATAGGCATTAGGCAACCAGTGTCAGTTTAACAATAATTTCAATGCTGTGAAATATTGACGTCATGAGTGAATCTGAACAAAATTACAGATAGGGGGGCCTATTTCAGGTGATAATTTTGCCCCTAACAGGCAGATGGTTTTAATTACTGGCCATCTAAATTACTTTCAGCTATTAGTCCTGCTGTCCATTTAAAGAGATTTTAGTTTATAACATGCTGCAATAAAATATAGCTTAATCTCCCTACGATCATATCTTTGAACACAAATTGTAGTGACACAAAGTGGTAAGAGCAATTAAAGATTAAGCGGCACATAGATATATCTAGAAAATCAATGAACCTCTACCCACATAGGATTTTAAGGGCTAGACTAGTGTAAAAGGTTTGACTTGCGAGTACAAGCTCTGTGTACTAACCACAGGAGAGGTGATGCTCATCCTGATGCAGTATAAAGGAAAATACAGGGCAAATGCCTCTAATTTAAAGGTTATGTCACTAACAGCTCTCGCCAACATCTGCCCAATTCCTCATCCTGACAGGCAGCTCACTCTCAGGAACAAGGGGCTTCTGGGAAATACATTGCATCACTGCTGGAGCTGTTGAGCTGCTGACATTTCTTAGTTTGCGTTCATGCCGGTGTTATGTTTGCAGGCCTCACTCATTTCTTTTAAGTTTAAGTTTTACTGCTTTGCCAAATACATTTTTTTTACTCACTCCAAAAAGGGTTCCTAAAGTAAAATAAAAAAAAAAAACCTGCCATGATTAAAGAAGTGAACAAGAAGTGATACCATTTATAAGATCAGAGAAATTCTTCAAAGCTCTTTTTTAATGATCACTGAGCCTTCAGGGCTATGTGACACAGGTCTCTCGAGAACTGCAATGTAGTCCGCACTGTCCAAAACACTTGGTTTGGTAGAGTTGGCGCTTAATATTTCTTGCACATGTATATGCATGTGAGAGCCACATAAAGAAAATAATGGGAAAGTAAACATCAGTATGTTAATAATTAAATACTTAAGCATTTATTTGCCAAGATCCATGTGAGAGAGAAGGAGTGAGAGAGAAAGTAAACAAGAAATGGCCCTTTGAAGGCAAGTATCAGCTGCAGGACAAAGACCTTATACAGTGTGGGAGAGTTCATTTCTCATTATTCCCTAACCCTTTTCTTTGTCCACAGTCTCAATAAGCTCTCGAGGATTGTTTTCAGTCAAATATTCAGATTTCTTCCTACAATGAATCTGTCTCACAGATCTCCCTGGTTCTAATGCCCTCAGCTGATCTGTGTGCGTGGGTGTCTGTCTTCACTCCTGTCTTGTGAAATACATATAGCACCAGTGGATATGGAACAAGATGTCTACAGTCAGAATAAAAGGACTCTGACTCAGCAGAGAAAACAGATGGGTATGGAGGTGGAGATTATAATGTGTATTTGATCCCTATTGTTTTGGTATCAAATAAGATCACTAGCTAAAATAGCAACAAGAAATTAGGGCCTTCCATCTCTAATCAAGTTCTGTTTTAATGAGAAGATTCTGTATTAACAATTCCTTCACCCCTCTAAAATAAGTGCAGTGATTTTGGTTACTATATTATTATTATTATTATTATTATTATTATTATTATTATTATTATTATTATTATTATTATAGTGAAATTAAATGGTTATATAAGTGTAATAAATCTTCCAAAGTTCTCCTAGAGACATAGACTGTTGCAGTTGCTTCTATTTCTGTTTCTTTTTTTGTCTTAAAAAAAAAAGTCTGTTATGTAATGTTTCTTTCTTTACTAACATACAAAGAAAATCTGCAACATTCATTTTTTTCAGAAGTCATAAAATAAACATCTATGATAAAAATGTGTATTAAAAAAAAATATGGAGCCTAAAACCTTTGCACAGTATGCACTATATGTGTTTCAATCACACAACCATCTAAACATAAGCCAGTTGCCACAACAGCAGAAGACTATACAGCAGAAGACCATACACATCAGCTTCCATTCCTGTCAGCCAACAACTAGAATCGGAGACTGCAGTGGGCACAGACTGGATGAAACTGTTGAGGATCAACGTCTGAAATGTTGCGCATGTTGGGATTTATTTCTTCTCACCATAGTTGTAACGAATGGATATTTGAGTTGTCTTCCTATCAGCTCAAACCAGTCTGGCTATTCTCGTCCAACCTCGCTCATCTACAATCTGTCCACAGAACTTCCACTCACCAAATGTTTTTGGTTTTCACACCATTTTGTGTAAACCCAAGAGACTGTGTGTGAAAATCCCAGGATATCAGCAGATCCTGAATACTCAAACCAGTCCATCTGTCACCAGCAATCATGCCATGATCAATTCAGTGAGAGCATCGGCATTTTCCCTCCTTCTGATGATTGGCATAAATATTAGTTGAAGATCATACATAGAATCACTACTGACGTGGATTTTATGATAGGCGAATTGGATAATTTCATAAATAAGAATGTCCGATATGCTACTAAGCATGAGAATAACGTCAATATTAATTTAGGTACCAGAGGCAATTAAGCTGCAAAAGACTGAGTTTTTCTCTTACACTTTTCCTAACCTTTGATAAAACACTAAACACCTTTACCATTAGCAAACATAGTATTACATGATTGTTAGCCTAGCTAACTACGTTTGGTTAGTTTACTGACTAAAAGGCTGCTAGGTTAAATAATTCATACTTAAATCTAAATTATTAATACAAATAAAAAAATTTATTGTATTTCAATGTAATTAATTTGTGCAATGTTGTGCTTACTGTTTGTGAAATGGTTTAGCAGCTCTTTCTCCTTATAAGACACAAGAAAGTTAAAACTACCCTGGCTTTGCACAGACTCATTATAGAGCCTAATGGCTGAAGGTAGAAGTACTCGTAGATGTTGATTACTTCCACACACTCACTCTAAATGACAAGAAGAGAAAGTAGATCTAATAACTAACACTAAAAAGTCAATAACTATTTCCTTAATTTTGTTAAAGGAGATTACAGATCAACACCAAAAAATGCACAGCAGCAAGAGCAGTTAATAACATTGTTAATGCAAAAATAATAATAATAAATAATAAGAATAATTGGATAGGTAGCTTATAGTTACAAAGAATGAAATGGAGCTTCACCCTGCAGGCAATTCGGGCCCTCAACAGAGAAAATGCTTTGTACTGACCCTTTCACACTCACACAACACTTAACTATGTTACATAATTGATAATACAGATTTGTTTTACCATTTGTAAGTAATATATACAGTATATACAGGTGCAACTCGAAAAAAATTGAATATTGTGCAAAAGTTCATTTATTTCAGTAATGCAACTTAAAAGGTGAAACTAATATATGAGATTACATTAACTCATTACATGCAAAGCAAGATAGTTCAAGCCCTGATTTGTCATAATTGAGATGATTATGGCTTACAGCTCATGAAAACCTCAAATCCACAATCTCAGAAAATTAGAATATTGTGAAAAGGTTCAATATTCTAAGCTCAAAGTGTCCCATTCTAATTAGCTAATTAAGCCATAACACCTGCAAAGGGTTCCTGAGTCTTTAAATGGTCTCTCTGTCTTGTTCAGGAGGAAGCACAGTCATGGGAAAGACTGCTGACCTGATAGTTGTGCAGAAAACCATCATTGACATCCTCCATAAGGAGGGAAAGCCTCATAAGGTCATTGCAAAAGAAGTTGGATGTGCTGTACCAAAGCACATTAATAGAAAGTTTTGTGGAAGAAAAAGGTGCACAAGCAGCTGGGATGACTGCAGCCAGGAGAGGATTGTCAGGAAAAGGCCATTCAAAAGTGTTGGGGACTTTCACAAGGAGTGGACTGAAGCTGGAGTCAGTGCGTTAAGAGCCAGCACACACAGACGGATCCTGGACATGGGCTTTAAATGTCGTATTCCTCTTATCAAGCCGCTCCTGATCAACAAACAATGTCAGAAGTGTCTTACCTGATACTTTCATTTCTTAAGGGGAAAACTGTACTGCTGACCTGTTGAATAAAAAAAAACACTCAAATAAAACCTGTTTGGCAAAGTGAAACCACTTGAGTCTTCCACTTTTTGTTTCACAGTAATCTAAAAATAGATTTCTATATATTTTTTACCCCACTCATCGTTTTACAAACAATCCTCCACAGTGGCAAAGTAATACCAGGTGCTTATAGATGCCAGTTTTAATAATAGCTACTCATAAAAAAAAAATTCAAATGTTTTAATATGTAACCCTGTAAACAAATAATTTTGCACCCTAATATTAATTCTAACTACCTGGAAACTAACTGAAAAATGTCTAGGATCAATGGGGAATTATATGTAGAGGTTTAACCCAGTTATTAAACTTATCCCATATTAAACTTGCCTTATTTTCTAGTGCTCTAACAAGACAGAAAACAGAAATGGACTCAATCCAGTTCTGTAGGCTGTAACATTATATTTATATTATAATATATTTGTGTTTTTCATTTATTAGATTTATTAGACTCATTTAAGATTTATCTTACCCAACATCAAAGATGACCCCCTGATTGCTGCTAATCCTCTCTAATTAATGCACCAACAGGATTTTATTAGCCCTGAAGAGTAAACAAATAAATCTGAATCACAAGATCTTGCACTGGTTTCATGAATCATTTAGGGCAGGTTTCAGCATCTGTATCCCTAGTCCTGTATCTAGTCTCCAGTCCAGTCTCTGTCCCTCCAGTCCAGTCTCTGTCTCTAGTTCCAGCCATGTCCTGTCCAGCCTTGTTTCTAGTTCCCCTGTGTGTCCTTAGTTAGCTCCAGCTCCATGTTTCCTCATCCTCAGTCCCCTGTGTTAGTCCTCTGCTCCTTGTCAGTTCTCAGTCCTCTGTGTTAGCGCGCCGTTCCCTGTGTTAGCGCGCCATTCCCTATGTCTTTCCTGAGCCCTAGTTTTAGTTTGAGTTTGTTTGTTTCAATGTTTTTGAGTTTTGTTAATAAAGACACTTTCTGTTTGCACATCCCTCTGCGTTCATGCCTACCATATATGCCCACGGCAACACCATCAGCCGGTCTAGCCAGAACCACCAGCTAGACGCCATGACAGAATGCTCGACCAAACCAAGGCATAGCAGAGGGGGGCCCCCCGGAAGAAATTTTTTTGTGGGGGGGGCTGGGACCGTAACGCTGGGGCAAGCAGGCGGAGGGTAGTCAGCTTGCCCTACAGCTGAACTATGAAAGGTCCCACAAGCACTGGCTCACGGGGAGGCTCCATGCGCCTTCCAGAGCCTCACGGGGAGGCTCCAAATCTCCGCTTCCCGAGCCTCACGGGGAGGCTCCAACCCTTCGTCCCCGAGCCTCACGGGGAGGCTCCAACCCTTCGTCCCCGAGCCTCACGGGGAGGCTCCAACCCTTCGTCCCCGAGCCTCATGGGGAGGCTCCAACCCTTCGTCGTCCAGTGCCTCAGTGGGGGATCCCCCCCCTTCCCGTCCCAGAGCATCAATGGAGGTCCCACATCCACCACCCGGCTTCAGCGTCGAGTCTACCACCCCGAGAATGGGCCATTGCTGCCTCCGCTGCCAACGTCAAGGGTAGACCCGAGACTGCCTCCGGCGCCTGGCTTCGGCGGCATTCCTGTTTCGCCCGCCTTCCCATCCTGCTCGGGGAACCAGCTCGTCGGCGTCGTAAGTCGGGTGAAATGACTCAAGACAATGGGGGAGAGTAACTGGGACCTCCAGTAGCGCTCTGGAGGAGCGTTTTTAAGGGGGGGGGGGTACTGTTAGGAACCTCCACTAGAGGTCACTGTTCCTGTCGGTCTGTCTGTAGTTTTTGTTGGTCGACTCAGTTTACCAGAAGGCACCTCAGTCAGGTGATGAGTGCTCACCTGAACTGAGGTGGCTCATTAAAGTTTCTATAAATAGCAGTTTGTTCTGGGAAACTGGGTCGAGCATTGTTGTTGTTTGTTGTTGAATGTTTTTGTTTGTTGGTGTATGTTTGTTTGTGTTTATATCCTATACCGTCATGTGGGCATTCCTTTTTGTTTCTTTAAGTTTGTTTTGTAACCTTTGTTTTCAGAGGGCTCTAGTTTTGTTTTCTGTATGTTCCTTGTTCTGATGGATTCATGGAGGTGCCTTGTTCAGTGTTTAGTTAGGCTGTGTCTCCTCCTGTGTAAGTTCTGTTCTGTGTATCCCCAGTGTCTGCCTTCTTGTCTAGTTCTTTGTTTGTTGCTTTCCTTTTCTGTTTAGGTGTTTGTAACCCCATGAGGGCTTAGCAGCTAGCAGGGTTAGCCGCTAGTAGGCCTAGACCGCTAGTAGGGTTAGCCCCTAGTAGGGTTAGCCTCCAGTAGGCTAGCCTCTAGTTGACTGCTAGTGGTTCTGGTCGCTAGTAGGTTAGCTGCTAGTTTGGAATAGCCTCATGGGCCCTGCTTCTTGTGTTCTGTTTCCTCTTTAGGTCTGTACTAACTCCTTTAGATACTAACCCGGTTAGGTCAGCATCCTGTGTCTCCATATTCCGTGTAGCTACTAACCCAACTAACCAGTCCTGTCTCTAGTCTCTGTGCCCGTGGTCCTGTCTTCAGTCCTGTCTCTAGTCTGTATCCCTAGTCCAGTCTCTGTCCCTCCAGTCCAGTCTCTGTCCCTCCAGTCCAGTCTCTGTCTCTAGTTCCAGCCATATCCTGTCCAGCCTTGTTTCTAGTTCCCCTATGTGTCCTTAGTTAGCTCCAGCTCCATGTTTCCTCATCCTCAGTCCCCTGTGTTAGTCCTCTGTTCCCTGTGTTAGCGCGCCGTTCCCTATGTCTTTCCTGAGCCCTAGTTTTAGTTTGAGTTTGTTTGTTTCAATGTTTTTGAGTTTTGTTAATAAAGACACTCTGTTTGCACACCCCTCTGCGTTCATGCCTACCATATATACCCACGGCAACACCATCAGCCGGTCTAGCCAGAACCACCAGCTAGACGCCATGACAGTGGTATGGTGGTGCAATGGGCACAAAGGGTTTCCTCTGGCTTCTACCATATCCATCTACGTTCAATCTATAGAGGTACAAGTACAAGTTTAAAGTATGGACACATGTTTGGATTTATTTTCTACATTCTAGAACAGTACTGGATTTAAAATAAATAAATAAATGAATAAATAAATAGGTAATTAAGCAAAAACATTAATTTGTTATTTTAAAACACAAAGGTCAGTTGTTCTACAATAGTTGTGGAATACTCCAGCGATAATTTTAGAAAATAATAAGGGGGTTGTTATGTAGGTTATAATTTAATTAGACCTCTCATAAGCCATGAGCTATAGTTACATATTGTAAAGCAAGTGTTTCTAATATAAATATTGAACATGTGGATTAAGGACCAACCAGGACAGGGCTTTTGAAAATAGAAATAGACCTAAATGTTTCATCATCACTGTTTTATTAAAATATTTTAATATTAGAATGAAGACCCTTTCATACCGGTTTCTTTGGAACCATGTACACATATTCAACACTACATACCCCTGTGGCTTATTGATCACCCAGTCGATGAAAGGATTTCCTAGGTCATTTCATTGCAATTTTATATGTTTGTTTAAAAAGGTTGGTTCTACAAGCCCAGAATAATGTAATCCTTTAATGCCTACAATATCTTCAGCTGTATCGTTATAATAATATTGCTCATACACCATTTCCATTCATACAAAAATAACAATGCAGAATGAATTCTGAGAAGGTAAAACTCCAGTTATGCTGTAAAAAAAAAACATTTTCTTAGATGTCCGAAAATCAGACATATTACTTATAAGGAATCACACAAGTGTAGATCAGTATCTGTAAAGTATCTATCTATCATTGTCTATACCGCTTTATCCGGCGACAGGATTGTGGTGCCTCTGGAGCCCATCCCAGGAGATTTAGGGCACAAGGCAGAGTAAACCCTGGACGGGGTGCCAATCCATCATAGAGCGCACACACACAATCACACACTCATCACACCCTTCAGGCAATTTGGGAACACCAATTAGCCTAATCTGCATGTCTTTGGACAGTGGGAGGAAACCATGACATGGTTATAACATAAAGAACATGAGAACAAAGAACAAAGCTGCCTTTACTCCATCCCCTCTACTGTACGTGCAACATTACTCACTAAAGCCAAGTTTAAAAAAATAAAAGTGCAAATTTCAGCTATGCATTTGGTTTTTCAAAGATGACCGAAAAGCTATTTTTCAGTGACACACATTTTAGAACTGACACATTTACTTTAACAGACTTGAGTGTTTAAACCTTTGCATGTCACACAGGAAAGGCACAGACAGCATGAGGTATCACCTTAGCACAAAGAAGTGATCTCAACTCCCACGCAGTTAAATAATGAATAAAAAACTCTGCTCTTTAATTACTTGAAGCCGCTTACCATGCATCATTCTGTGTCTTGTAAAAGCATCTACTGCATGTCTTGATAGACCATGATGGTTCACGTGAAAGCTTTTAACAGCTGTGCCTGGCAATCAAGTATGTCATTCAGGAGTACATTTATTCTACTTTACATCAAGTGTGACTCATACATTTATACAGAAAAGATTATATTTGTATAAATATGTTACAACATCCTTCTTCTTTCTTCTAGTCATAAATAAAACTGAGACTCATACATGAGAAGTACTTTTCTGATGGATGCTGATGGACTAAACAGTTTGATGTATCTTCTAACTTCCAATGTATGGGGGGGGGGCGGTAAAAGAGGGGGAGGGGTAAACAATTATCTGGACTTTGGCTGAAAAGTTCAGATAATTTAGAAAAGCCAAATACATGATCTTTTTATATAATCTCCTTGCTTTTCAAAATACTTTGTCCATCTGATGCTCTAACACATCAAAAAAAGTTTTTACAGAGGGTGTCAACAGTTTGGGCAGAAGTGTGTGGACATGCATTGTCATGCAAAATCCAACGCCCTTGAATAACAGTGTTTTTGTCCGATGTTTAGGCTTTAGCTCTTTCAAGGGCATCTCACTATTTTTTACACTTTTACCTTGCTTAGAGTATCTGTCCAAATTTTTTTCGCAGATATCCAAACATTTCTGTTAAGGAGTTGTTTTGGCACCAGGTACACCTTCAGACCACAAAAAAAAAAAAAAAAAAAAAAAAACACAAATCACTGCACGTTGCTCTCCTTTCCAGCAAATCACAAGTGGGGCATCTACTTTTGCACGCACCGCAGTTACAAATGAACTGATGTAACACATTCACACCTGTGACTTGGAAGACAGTATCCTTAAACAAAAAGAACTGATAAGAGTGAAGTCAACAGGAGTTTTAATATAAGCGGAGTGCAGATAATTTTTGACTTACCCTCATAGCTGTAAAATCCTGAAGACTTAATGATTAATGCAAAATTACTACACACACATTTTTTGTTCATTTTTGTGATTCTTGACTGATTTCCTCCTCCATTTTTAGTAACCTCAAAAGGTTACAAAAGTAAGAAAATTTTAATATGCTCAGTGGGTTTTGAAGTGGAAAAAACTCATTATAACTAAGTGTAATTAATGCTACAACGTACTTACTCAGTTCAATATAATTAGCTGCAACCATGATTGAGTATGAAGTGGTTTTCCTTGGCTTGCATTATAAGATTTGATAACTGTTTGCAATCACTTTAGCATCAATCACCATCTTGAAAACTCTGTTCTAATGAGATACTTGTCGGCTTTTAAAGATGCAGAGAGAATGATATTGATTTATTTTGTGGCATTTTGTATTAAAAGATGATAAATTAGCAGACATCAGTAATGAACAGAAATTCACATATATTCATATTAAATGTGTACAATCAGACACTGAAATTGTTTTTGAAACTAGTGGATCGAGGCTGTTTTCAATATATTCTAGACAAGAACATGAAGAGCCCCAGATCTGCACCTTCATCTGTACTAGAATGGACTGTTATGTCACTGTTATGGTTCATGGCTACACAAAGGTACGTTGTGAGAAATAATCACTAATTACATTCTGGATCATGCTCTAAAAAGAACTGTGCAATAAACCCATTTAAATCAGGTGATATACTGGTGGGTCTTAATGAAAATTTTCTAATAGAAACACTCATTAGGCTTATCTATAACAAATACATTTGTCAGGCAGAAGCACTGCGATAGTGTTAGAGGTTTAAAGGCGATGGGAAAGACAGATTAATCAACATTCGAGTCAAGCTGATTCACAGAGGAAAGGCAATAAACATCAAAAATAATACTGCTTAGCTTTTTTTAAATATATTTTTTTACTAACAATACATACAAAACCCACAGTGCATTATAAAATATTATGAATACACATTGGATTATCAATGTAGTTTATAGGCATGACATCATTCAAGCCCTGTTCCAAGACACTCCACAATTATTTTTAGAAAAATGGACTAAGCAATTTAATTTAGTATGTATGTGCTACTGGCAAACATTAGGTCGCCTGTGATCTTACCTTTTCTTATAGTAGCTTTCAGTAGCATGGAACAAGATGCTTAGTCCATCTGTATAAAAATACCATACAGACATTAGCTCACAAATCTTTCAGTGCATTGGTTTTCATAATCAGGGGAGTCAGTTTTCTTTTCTTTTTTCAGTAGTAGAAATGACATGGCTGAATGTACGCAAGCACAAATTATTGGGAGGTGGAGGCACTTAGCAGAGGGTGACAGTTTGGGTTTTCTTCCAGACCTTGTAAAAGAGCAAATTGGTTAGATGGTTATGAAAAACCCAGGAACCACCAAAGCACAGGCCTGCCATGAACTGGAAGCTGCTGAAAACACCAATGTCTCTGTTCACATATTATGTTCTTCATATTTTATTGTTGAATGTGTCTGTTGTACCATCAGTTGGCCAAAGGAAAAGGAAAACTACAAAATGCAATGAGTATATGTGAGCACCTAACCACAACTGTGTGTGCTATTTCTGATAGAGTTCCCCTTTAATTATATAATGATGTCCAATTTTCTGGGAGTGTCCCCGATAAGACTATGGATGAGGAGGCCTAGGGTGTTTGTCTGTATTCCAGTACATCCCAAATTTGTTTAACTGAGTTGAGTTCAGGCCTCTGAGCAGAAAAATGGATAGCTTCCCCTCCCCATGTTTTCCAACCTTAGTAAAACATGTCTTCATGGGGCTTGTTACATGCCCATGAACGCTTCTTAGCTGTACTGAAGGAAAATTATGAATGTGAAAGCATGCAGTTGTTTGCTTTTAACTTTGTGACAAAAATTTGATTAGGGAGATTAGGAATACCTTCAACCCCCAAAAAATGTCAAAAACATTTAGCAACTTCTGCATGATGATCATCTGAGAACAATCCACAACACTGCTGCCATTGTCGGTGTGTCAAACAGAACAGTCCAGTCAATCCTCACATGTGATTTGAACATGCACTGTGTTGCTACCAAGTTCGTCTCCAGGGTGCTGACCCAAGAGCAGAAAGAATATTGCGTCAAAGTCTGCCAAAACTCTGTCAGCATGCTATGGATGGTGAGAACTGGGACAAAACAATCCCAAGACGAAGAAACAGTCTTCAAACGGAAGAGCCCATCATCTCCATGACCGAAAAACGCGACGCAGTTCCGCAGCTCGACCAAGTGCATGCCATTTGTTGCATTGTGCATTGTGAAGTTGTCCTCAGGGGCCAGACAGTCAATAGAGAATTTTACTAGCAGGTTTTTAAAGCGTCTGTGGGAGGACATATGGGCTAGTATATTATAGTATTAACAATTTTTTGATACAACCTCATACAAATCTCAATAACTCAAAAACAAGTTGGCCTATAAATAATGTCAATATGGAACATCATTAGACGTTTCAGGAATCAAAAGCTTTAATAAATAGACAAAATATTACTGTACACATTTAAATAATATTCTTGAAATAAATCAGTTCTGAGGGTACCAGTGGAATTTATTTTATATTAAAAAGATGTCACTCAATACAAAAACATCTGAAAACTCCTGCTTTAATGCTGAGCTTCACCCAGCAGCCTCTCGTGTTAGTTTCTCCAGAATCTCCTCTTGACTAATCGATGCTGTGACTTTGATAACTTTTTCTCTGGATTTGCTTCCCTGTAATAATACAAAAATATAGAATATAGATATAGATATCATACCTATTTGCCAGTTTACTGATGTACACTCATCAGCCATAACATTATGACAAGCCGCTACTGACCGTGTATTGGATCAAACTACATGGGCCAGCCTTCACTTCCCATGTGCATCACTGATCCTTGGGCACTCATGACCCTGTCGCCAGTTCACCGGTATTCCTTCCTTGGACCACTTTTGGTAAGTTCTGATCACTGCAGCCTGGGAACATCCCACAAGAGCTGCAGTTTTAAAGTTTCTCTGACCCAGTTGTCTAGCCATTACAATTTGGCCCTTCTCACAGTAGCTACATTTTCAATATCTCATAAAAATGGGCAAGCATAAGGATTTGAGTGACTTTGACAAGGGATAAATTGCGATGACCGCGTCAGAGCAACTCCAAAACTGGAGCTCGTATAGAATGTTCCTGGGCTGCAGTGGTCAGGACCTACTGAAAGTGATCCAAAAAGGTACATCTTGATCTTGCGCCAGGGTCGTGGGTTGATGAGGTTTACTGATGTACATGGGGTGTGAAGTCTTGCCTGTGTAGTCCGATCCAATGGAAGCGCTAGTGTAGATCAAATTGATGAAAAGGTTAATGCTGGTTGTGATAGAAAGGTGTCCAAACACACAGTGCATCACTGTTATGGAGCAAAAGGGGGGGACCTACTCAATATTAGGCAGGTAATCATAATGGTATGGCTGATCAGTGTAGGTGTACCTTATCCAGCATGACTTCACTCTTCTTCAACGCCAGCACTTTGCACAGATAGCGCACGAGCTCCGCGTTGGCCTCGCCGTCTGTGGGTGGTGCAGCAATAGCGACCCCTACTGCCTCTGAGCTCACATCTACACCCACAAAAACACTGGAATTGAACCAACGAGGCAGGCAAGATGTGCATGAACATGATTGAAGACACACCAACCTGTGATGGCATTTTGTTTCGCGCCAGGCTTGGCGTGCACTGCTATTGCGACTCCGCCGTCTTTAAGGGCAGAAACCGGACTGCTCGGCGTTTCTGGTTGCTTCTTTGTCTCAGTAATTTTGCACTGATAATTTAATATTATGGTGAAACCAGGAAAAACAGTAAACTATCAAAAATATCCACAATGATGTAAATACTTATAAATTCCCATGTCATTAAGCGGCGATTAGATTTACCTATAAATAATGGAACCCTACCTTTTTTTCTTTTTTGGGCATCTTGTTTACAAGAGAAATTCCTCTCCTTTGAGACTTGATTGAGGCACAAAAACTTCCCCTACTGTTACTTTCATACAGTGTAAATAGCGCTATTCTCATAAAACCATGACGCAAACTCGGACAGGACATGGACAAAACACGCAAACTACATAACAAACTACCAGATAATACAGAGAAGAAGACTAAACACAATTTAACTAGCTAGTTAGCAAAACACGTCCATTTGTAAAATGAAAGGTAACGCACTGCGCATGCGCTTAGAACGACAACGTCAACATTGCGACATAAGCGCGCAGGCGCGTACATTTCCAGTCTAATGCATGGATTCTCACACTGTTTGTAATGTAGTATACTTCTCTGTACTGCAAAAAAACAGGACCCTACAGGAACATGTGGCAAATTAAATAGTCGCATGTTAAACGCATTGTGTATGTACCATCGGACTCATTTAATTATTTATTTCCATGCACAAAACAAGTAATGATTCCAGAAGTTTATATCCTTTTCGTTCATTCATTCATTTGTAATACTGCCTGTCCAAGTGAATTCAGGGCATAAGATGGGGGGTGGGGGGCATGCACCTTGGATGGGGTGCCAAATGCACACACTACGGGTAATTTGCCTACACCTTTTACATTTGACACACACCCTTATCCAGAGAAAATATATTTTTTTATCTTATTGGATTTTATCTGAGCAGTTGAGGGTTAGCCAGTAATGCATTATTTTGAAGTGTTTGGGAACACATCAAGCCTCAACACACATACAGTACGAGAGGCAAGATTGGCACCCTCAAGTCCTGGAGGTGCTAGGAAAGTTTGGAAACCACTTAGTCACCATGACCCCTTTCTATATGTTATTAGATAATATTTTTATATTTTTTATATTATATATAACTCTCAATTTGGATTCTCTGGTTTTCTAAAAAGAAAGAAAGAGCGAAAGGACGAAAGAAATAGGTAGTTTAGTCAAGCTTAAAGCTTTTGTGTTTGCCCTTAGGAGGTGTGCGTTGCCCTGCAGTGAAGAGTTGGCCCATCCAGTGTGAATTTAGTGCTCCCATTTAGTGCCCCCATGAAATTTTCAAACGCATAACCATGAGCAGGATAAAGCTGTTACTAAAGATGAAAGAAATAATAAAGGTTGTATAACAATTGCAGTTAGATTTAATTTGAGGTTTCTTATAGCTCAACTAATCTAGTCAGTTATACTATACAATTACACTACAGTTATTTTAACTAATTAATAACTATGACAGTAGTCATTGTACACAGTTGATTAAATCGTTAAAAAAATAATAATGAGAATTACAGACCCCCTGGCTAAATGGCCACCTTCCATGAGGACCACTATCCCAATAAGACCAAGGCCAATGTGAATCTTTTAAAACATATTGGCCCATGTCTGTTTAAGTACTATTAATAGTATTAGTTCTGGTGGGCAGTAGAAAGCCTATATCCTTCATCAGTTACTAATGGTAATTGCTTTTTTTTTTCAAACTTTTATATATATTGGTCTCCTTTCTGTCTTAAACTTTGTTACTATACAGTACTTGAGGTCCCTCCTATTTTTTTAACTACTGTATGTGCTCTCCTGTCCCTCCTCCAGCCTGTGGAGACGCAGTGCTTCAGACAATAAACACTTTTACTCACTCCACAAAGTCTCAGCTACATAGTCTTTGGCATATGAGCATGAGGTGTGCTTGTTCCCAGTCTAGCAACATTAATTATCTTTTTATATCTTTTTATTATATTTTTAGTTGTGTCCTGCAGTTTAATTTACCGGGTAATTCTGTTTAAAAAGAAGTCAGAAGGGAACCCATGTCAATCCAAGAAGCAGATGAAAACCCTTATCTCTGGTAAGGCTTTATTTTTTATTATTATTATTATTATTATTATTATTTCTACTTTCAAGTCTTTACTTTCATATGTTACTCAGCAGACATTTATTATTTTATTAGACTACTAAACCTAAGAATATTCATACGTTCTTTTGTAGGAGTAACCTAAACAAGGTCAAAACTTGACAAAACCACAAAAAATATTTGTAATGAAGAAGAAGTTTTAAGTTCTGCCGAACATGAATATAGTCAAGATGCTTAGTACTTATTCTTCATGACTGGACTTGCCTCTACACAGACACTCACTCTGCAGTCTATAATTTCATGTGTGTGGTTCGCCTTTTAATTTATTAGTTCTTCTTTCACCAACAATAACAGAATGTCTTCTATTATGTTGCTTATATATTTAACAGAATATATATACACAGTATACAGTTTATTTATTTATTTATTTATTCAACATTCAATAATCTATATTGCATCTCTCTCTGTTAAAAATAGTATTCGATGTATAATTGTAAATGTTGTATTACTAGTTTTCAGAGAACACCCTCTCTTCGTCGCAAGTGGAGAAAACGCTATGGAGGTTTGGATGGGCATAAATTACTGGAGCCAAATAAGGAGGAAGACATGAGAGGTACAAGACCACAGTCTGCTTCACTCACATGTATAACTTGAAAGTAAATCCATGTGGCTGTACATGCTGCGATGTACTATGGCAGTTCCTAAATGTGGATGTAGTTCCAGTTATAAATTTACACACACATCAAAAGCCAGAAGATGTTGGGAACCAAATCCCAATTTTAATTACTACAAAAGAAAGTCTAGTCCCAGTTCAGCAGCAGTAAAGATGGTCTGGCTGAAAGTAGAGGAATGCTGCTGTGGAGAGTGTCTCATTTAAGTGTGCTTGTGGTTTGAGTTTGGAAAAACAAAAGTGGGTGTATCGAGAAGCAAAATCAACAGCATAGTGATGTGGTGTCCCATTTTTTTAGTTTGAGTATAAATAAGTCACCCATTTTAGATGATATAATTGTTTCTTTTTGCTTTGCCAGTTTTTATTGATTCTTATTTTCCCATTAACCTGAATGAGAAGTCATAACTAATAACATGATATAACTTTTATTAAATTGAAATATTACAGTTCTAATCTTCTTATTGATGTCTTCACTGAGTCATCCTGTTTTCCTCAGAAGTCCAGGAATCTAAATGTGGCACTATAATTATTAAATATTTTGTGCAATCTCTTTATGAGCTGTATCTATTCTCTGATAGAGTCCTCCTTTTTATTTTTTTTCTATCAGGCCATGAGCCAAAGTTTTGGCAGCGCTGTTTAATTAAATATCTGGAATATGCCAGTAAAGCATGTATTAAATAAACTTTCTGTAAAGGGATTATTTGACTGGTCATTTTTGTCATTTTAATGTCATACATTTTCATTACTATATTATTATTGTAAACTGGTTAAAGTAAAAATTTAAAATAAGAAAAAGTAGCCTCATCCCCATTTTATAGAAACAACAAGGAGCTTAAATCTCGTCAGAACTGCGTTGGTACAGAGCCCTGTTCAAAAATTGGCTGTAATTAGACTTGAAAATGAGGAATTAAAATTAAGAATCGTTGAAAAAAGATCATAGATCATACAACAAACTGGCTCCTCAAAACAGTGTCACTACATACTTTTCTTTGTACAAGAAAACTTCACAATTTCAGTTGAGATTTAAAATAGAAATTACAATCATAACCCACACACCAAGCACTGGATGTTTGCAGTTTTATTATGCAATTGCCTGCAATTCAGAGGTTTTGGGAGGGGACCAACATCTCAGCCAACAATAACTAAAAACTCATGCCCTGCATTGTACAAAAGCCTAGATGCCTATCTTTGCTACAAATCCTCTCCTTGTTTTATTTATTTTTTAAATAAAAGACTCTGCATCTCTGCTTGTGGAGTAAGGTGTATTAGATCATATCTTTTTGTTCCCCTTTTTACCTCTTTTTAGAGAATAGTGTGATGACAGATGGCTTCCCTGAAAGGAATGCCGCCCCTGTGAAGAGTGCAGAAGCTCAGGTGCCTGTCTACAAGCTCTGTCCTGCTCAGCCTGCCACTGCTACATCAACATGCACATGATCCAGATAAACCTAAAAACACAGTTACAGAGAGTACCAATCTAATACCTTTTTAAAGATTTGTGTGGTACAAATAATATGAGATGATACTGCTATACACAGTATATATGTTTAATAAATATGTGACATAAACTCGCATTGTTGGTGGCACCATATAAACATAAAAAAGCCTGCCTGTGCAAGAAACTAAGCTGACATGTCCTGTAATAAAACCATTGCTTTAGGCGCTTTTCGTTGCCAGCACTATACTTGTCAGCCATCATGTTACCTTGTAAAGGTAACAATTAGGTTTTCCCCACGCAACACCTGCATTTATTTAGACATCAAACACATCAAAGTAAGTGTCTGGATCTGAACTTAAAGGTTGTTCTTTGTGTACAATATACAGATGGTGGATTTGGGGCATGAAAAACACTTTAAATGTTCTAATTTGAGTCTTACGGTTTTATCTAGACCAAGACTAGACTTACTTTTTTAATAATAAAGAAATGCAGGCAAAATCTTATGGCAGTTTTCAGAAAGTAGTAGGAGTGCCATGAAATGTTATTTCCCTTTATAGCTCTGCTTTGACTGTCATGTTGATTTTAATGTTTCCAGGAGACCAGTCTTGCAGAGAATATTTCAAATCCTGTTCCAAGAAAAGCTATACCATCTCAGAGGCCTGTCAACTTTGTGGCTCCAGGATCAACAGGTAAAAAGCTACGAAAGCTATGAAAAAAGGCTATAGTAAGACATGCATATTTATTTATTTTGGGAATTTATGACAGATTAGAATTTCAGCAAACTTTCTTTGTGTTAAAAAGGAAAAAGATTTACTCAAAAAGTTCTTAGATTTTGAAAAAGTAGAAGACAAGCTATATACAGCATTATGTTATTAGCCTTATACACACTTTATTAAGTTAACAATCAGACTACTTTAAATCATTTTATATGGGGTTATGGGCCCAAAATGTTATTTATACCACAAGAACCTGCCTTAACCCTTGTTAAGATCAGAAATTACTGGACCTGGGTTAGGAACCCTTCAATACATTATCAGAACCTGGAACAAAAGTGCTGAACTCTCAACTTGCTAAACTGTCAAATGTGATAGGAGGAAAAATCATGAATTTAAATCACTTGGTAAAGTAGCATAGTAAACGGAAACAGTAAAAACCATAGCTATGTTTAAATAGTGAAAGTAAGAGCATTTCTACACACAGTGTGATAAGAACACACAGGATTGGGACTAAACCGCTGTGACCATATGAAAACCACTTTTAGTGAGACTAATCAGAAAAAAAGTTTCAGTTTGCTAGGGAGCATAAAGATAGGACTTTGTAGCAATGGAAAAAGGTCAAGTGGTCTGATGAAACCAGATTGTCCCTATTCCTGAGCAAGGGGTGTATCTGGGTAAGCAGGGAATCACATGCAGCGATGCACTCTTCATGCACAGTGGCCACTGTACAAGCCCCTGGAGGCAGTGTTATGATCTGGGTTTTTTTTTTTCCGGTTGGTCAAGTTTAGGCTCAGCAACCTACCTACGTATATGCCAATACAATTAACTCAGGAACCAAACATTTTAAATTACTAAACTGTTTTTGTTTTACCAGCATTTATCAGCAACGGTGGCATGAACATCCCTCAGACAGAGCCAGAGCGAATGCCCACTGCCCAGCCTTGGCTAAGCATCAGCAGGAATGAGACTCAGCAAAGCCATTCCAAGAAAAAAGTGTGAGTCTCGTGTTTCATTCGCAAAATTGTTTTAACCTTTCACACCCCCTTAAAATCTACTTAGGCTAACTTTATTGCTACCAACGTGTTTTTGTGACGCACATTTTGTTCCCGGCTTTCTGTAGAGCTGCTGATGTGCTGTTCGACAGCTTTGCCTGTGGAGGAAGAGTCAGCACCAATAATTTCTTTGAGGTACTTGAGAAAGGCATAACCTGTCATGTCCTAAATACCACTCTAGTTTAGGATATCTTACATGCTGATTTATTATTTTCCCAACAGACCCTGTGGTGCTCTGGCATTTTAAGATCTGACCCAAGGATTAAGGACTGCTATGCACTAATGAAAAAACTGCAGGATGCTGATGGGGCAGTGGACAGGAACACTTTCCAAAGGTCCTAAGTCAAAAAAGTCACAAACCTGTGTAGTCATTAATAACAAATTAAATGCTTGTTACCTGCTTATTGTACCTTGTGACACTGGCTGTACTCTTTTGTGACCATCTTGCAGGTGTGTGACAGGCTTTGTATCTTTCATTCTAAAAGCAGTGCAAGGCAGATTTGTCATTCCAGATTTCTGTATGTTTGCCGAAGAGACCCAAAAGTTGTTCATTAAATGTAAACAGCTGTCTTCTGTAGAGGTTTGTGTGTAATTTCAGCTTTACTCAATGAGGGTAATTTGGCATTCATTTTAGATGTATTTTTAGAGAAGCCATATACAGAAAACAACATAGAATTATAATGTTATAATACTAAATAATAGCCAAATAGTACATAATATTTAATACTATATAATAACTAAATTGTTATTTAAAATCAAGTTTAATAGTACTTAAGTTTATATTCAATTATAATTCCTTTTTTTTGCCAGGAGAAGGAAGATGGAAACAAGTCCAGTGTAAAATGGGGAATTTCAATTTGCACTGTGGATGGCCAGAGGTTAGAAATGAACCCATTTTAAAATATCTAACATTTTGTCATATCACCAATTCAAGATTTTCACATAAAACCCCAAGCAATATTTCATTCTCTTCTATTCACAGCAATCTACACTCAAATTGATAACTGTCATATAGTTGAAATCCACTGTGTTGATGGATGAGATTTAGATTATGCTGAAATAAGATGTAAATGTGATATCTTTTGTATTGTAGGCTCTCTCTCGGGGACTGGAATGAGCCATGTGTTCTTGGAGAGATTGCCTGGCCCATTGTTTATGGACTTGCAGTAGATCAGCTTGGAGCTGACCATGTCCACAGACATGTAGGTGTGGAAGAATATGCAAAATTCGAGTCTCCCTTTACCCTGAGCAAACAAGGTAACAACACCAAATCACCAGCACTGGGACATAGAAATGGGTAAATAGCTTAGCCTAATTAATGTTCGAAAAAAGGTGAAACATGTAGAACACTGATGTGGTTCTTTTAACTAATGCTTAATTATTATATTAAAGATGATTCTCGATTGTAGGTGTCCCTCATACTCCACTGTCAGAGACAGGTGCTATCATATGTGCATCACTGCTGCTGCGGGTGCGGACCTGTTTAACTTATTGTTATCATGTGCCTTATTATTAATGTGGTTATAATCATACACATCATACTTGTTGATTGTTTGTACCTTTAAACAGTTAACATTAAGGCAAGTTACAGAGGAGGAGGAGAAATATGAGTCGGTATGTATTCTACAGGCATGCTTTTTAATATACATATTTTACACTTTTAGATATTTTTATAAAAGTTAAAGATAAATTTCATCCTTAGGTTTTAAACATTGTACGAAGATTATGTAACAAGGAACATGCCAACTTAAACTGTACAAGGTAAGTTGTCTGGATTTATTTATTTATTTTTTTGTAACATTTGATAAAATGCTCTGTTTTATTTGATATTGCTTGTTTGGCTTCAGTTATCAAGGCTTGAGGAAGGATGTTATTCGTCTACACGCACTCTCATTTTATCTCCAAGAAAAGAAGGTAAACATATTTTTTTTATTATGTACATCAATGTACATCCTGTCAAAACAGGATAATGAATTCTAAAAATCCTGCTGCTTTAAAATTTAACTTCATGACCCATTATAGTGCTTTCCAGAAGCCACTGACATAAACGCTACACTGGATCTCCTGTTACAGGTACTCAGTTTAACCAGTTTTGTTTTACATCACAGCATGGTCCAAGCTCTAATCTCTTACAAAACCTGAGGTTTTTATGTTTTTTAGTGTTTGTCTACAGAAGTCACGTGTGAGTCCGGAGCAGCCTTGGCTGCAACCTTAGCTAATGGTGGCCTCTGCCCTTTGTCAGGTGACCAGGTCCTCTCCACCTCTGCAGTTCGCAGTACTCTGTCCATAATGCAAGTGGCAGGAATGAATGATTACTCCAGAATATTCCATTTTAAGGTGATTAGAATATATTGGGTGTCTTAGTGTGGATGATTTAATTGTCTATATGTTTGAATTTAAATTATGTGTGATATGCAACACTAATTCATATTATGTATTTTTCATCATGAGTAAATAATGTATATTGACATATACAGTACTTGAATTGCATATAGAAACCTAATCATTAGTAGCACAGAGGTGAAGGACAGGACATTTTTAATAGTAACAGACTTTAATTACCCATTACTGGTGAAAGCCAAAACTTTTCATGCATTTTAGATGTTCTGTATCATAAAGTACAGAATTTGTTTTAATGGTAGAACAAGATTCATCCGCTGTTTTCCAAAGATAATATATATGGCATGTGAATTATCTATATTATCTATAAACTAGGGATGGTCTCGAGCCCAGATAAAATGGGAGGGTTGTGTCAGGAAGGGCATCTGGTATAAAACCTGTGCCAAGTTGTTGTGCAGATCGGATGGTCCGCTGTGGCGACCGCGCAACGGGAGCAGCCTAAAGACAAACAACACCAACAATCTAGAAACTAGGGATGTTCCAAAATTGATATACAAATAAGAGCTGTTTGTTTGTTTGTTTGTTTGTTTGTTTGTTTGTTCATTTGTTTGTTTGTTTATTGAAGCTCAGAAAAGGTGATAGCATCTGGTTAGGACTAACGATGTGCATAAGAACTAGTATCCTGTGGGGCACAACAAAAAAAAGTTGCACAAAAGGCAGGGTTATACTTTGACACTGTTTCGTGCAGTATGGAGAGCCGCACAACGAGATGATAACGCAGGGAATTAAAGAGGGGTCAATTAAATAGGAGTTTATGAGAGAGTGCTTATGATACACACGGGAAGACCTTTCCATTTGGAGATATCGTGGGATTATTAATTTAAACGTAAAAGGAAATAAAAGAAAACTAAAAAAAAAAAAAAACGCTTCCACACTGATTGCGGTGTTGCCTAGCAACCGTGTGTATAAATGGCCGTCAGAACTGCCCGTATAGAGAATTTTTGCAGATGCAGTGATAATATATGCACCTTGCAGGGGAAAAAAACTGTGAAAAAACTGTGCATTCCACATTAAGTGCATTCATAGCATTCCTTAATTCATCCTTAATAACTGTCTGGTCAGGCTTACAGTGATTTATATTTGTCTTGTATTTTGTTTATATTTAGGGAAAAAATATTCTTAACAATTGTCCTAACATATCTTTGAGAACAGCTATAAGTTATTTATATAAGTTAATGTAGGTGACTGTAATGTAGGTGTTTTATTGTCAGGTTTGAGTGAGAAACCATACAGCTAACATAAACTGCATATAATAAACAAAAAGAAGTGGGAGAAAAGGTATCGCACAAGTCAAATCACATGAGGAATGAATAGTGCAAGTTGAGTAATGCAATAAGATTTAAGTGTGTGTATGGAGGGGTAATCTATCACAGACCATGCTGACAATTTAGTTTTTTCCTCTGGGCTATTCGGTGGTTTCTGTGTTTCTCATGCATATTCAGTTTCAAAAACACAAAAGAAAAAACTCAAGATTTTTTTCTTATTAGGCCACACCCACTTTGGGTTTTAATTTGATTGCAAATTGATAATTCTGTTATATCCTGGTAAAAACACTTTACCATTAATCAGAAAGCATAATACCTCTCACATTCCCTCTCAGACATCCCTGCCTGCAAAATCCAGTACCTCTGGTGTTGTGTTAATAGTAGTCCCTGGAGTGCTGGGCATCACTTGCTGGTCACCAGAGTTGGATGCATATGGAAATTCCTGGAGGGCTGTGCATTTCTGTGAGGTAAAGTCCTACAGTGTTATCCAAATAGGGATTTAGCACATGATTGGTAGATGCAGGTGCAATGATACTCTTCTGTCCTTGTTACAGGAGCTGGTGTCAGTTTTTCAGCTGCACAGCTTTGATATCAGGACTCCATTCAAACAGGTGCTATCCTACAGGCAGTGGAAAGTGGAGTCTGAGGTCAGCTGAACAACTTTCTAATGATTGGTTTGAGACATTAATTAGTTTGCTGTACAGCATATAAAACCCTGCTTGATTTATGGTGAAATGCTTCCTTTCTCTGGTCTGACAGGGCTACCAAATCATGAATATCCTATTGGCTGCTTATCGAGGGGACCTGAATTCATTACGGAGGTAAATGTATTACACTTTGCTGATAATGCCAAGTCTGCATATGAGCTCTGAATCTATTTGTTTCTGTGTGTTTTTTCATTGAAATTCTCACCAAGAAAAGTGATTTTATTCGAGTGATTTTATTTTACTAAAGTGGTGCACACCCAATTCCTTTTTGACTCTTTAAATATCCACAAGGGAAATTGTTTTTTCTTGGTCTGTTAAAACCCTGGGATTACATCTTGCATTAGACTGAACATATAAAACCTATGTAAAAAGAACTTCCCTGCTTACTCAGTGGACGACTTCTTTTACACCCAAGAAGTGTACAACAATCAGCCATATCATTACAACAGAAAACATTATACCCAGTATTGTGTGGAAATTAGAATTTAAAGAACAATCTAGCATTGGTTTTATCCAAAGATATGTTCATAGTTTAATTTCAAAGCTGGTCTCATCTGGGTACATAAGTACTGGGTACTGATCTTATTATTCTTTCAGAGACTTTGCTTCAAAAAACCATCACTGACAGTGACATTTTTATACCTAGTTATGTTTTTTTTTTCCAATGCAGACCAAGGAACAGGGTGGTGTGGCTAAATATATCAAGAATAAATTTCCTTGTCATATTTTTATTTCTACTTCTATAAGAAAACACTTCAAAATATTGGTGTTGAACTCAATATTACTATGGCATGGAATATACCCTTTTTAACAGTGAGTAAGGGCATGTCCTGTCTAGCTCAGCTCCTAACTGTGGTTGATTTAATGGGTGATCTGAATTGCGGCCGGTTAACCTCTAAATCTGATTATTTTTAAAGATATATGTGTTTCCTTAAATTTCTCACAAGTTCTTTATTGTCCTACATGTCTTAACATAAAATCAGTTTTTAGTCATTGTGTTGTAGCTACTTTAAGAGATAACAAGGTCCCCAAACCAAAACCTCTTTTGGGATATAAAACATGATTTACATAACTCTGTGAAACAGAGCTGCTTGGTCATTTTTAATCAGTATTTTCAAAAAGCATAAATCAATTTAAAAATTTAGGATAAAAAATAGTCCTTGGTTCACTACTGATATAATAAACATGTTGCATGAGAGAAGTAATGCTTGGGCTAAAGCAAGAAAGACAGGCTAGCTAGACTGGCTCCAATTTCACTAACTGAGGAATCAGTGTGCAACTCATAGGGAAAAAATGCTTTTTAGTTTACAAATTACCTGTATGGTAGGGCTCTTACGTCTACCTGATTTAATGTGGTAAATGGAGTGCCCCTGGGCTAAGTACTTGGTCCAAGTTTATTCTCTTATTACATAAATAATTTAGGTGTCAATGCAGATGGAACTGTGATGATGACACAGGCATGTACAGCTGTGCTGGAAATTCATAAAATTTAGTCTGTTTTTAACATTATACAGTCTCGGGTTATGATTTCAAGCATTGGAATTTGGGCTGATGGTTGTATTTGTTTTAAACAACATGTTGAAAACCTTGTGAAAAGGCTATAAATGAAGCTTGGAAGTCCTGTTTTTCTTTTGCAGTTAGAAACAGGCTGGTTGCAGCCATGTTTGACCAGTTCTAGATTACAGGGATATTTTATATGAATACCCCAGAACACTGTCTTAATGCTTTGGACTCTATAAAGCACAGTGCACTGTGATTAATTACTAACCTAAAGCCTTTAACTCACCATTGTGTTCTGTACTAAAAAGGTGGCTGGTCATCTCTGTTGATACACCAATTAAGTCACTGGTATATTTTTTATCTTCAAGGCGATATTACATAAGCTTTCTTCCTACTGAAAATGAATAAATTAATTGTAAAAGCCAAATTTTGTGTTTATAGTCGTAGATCTGTCCCTAGTGTATGGACTGGAATAGGAGAGAAAGCTTTGTTGTTTTCTCCAACCATTTGGAATAGTTTGTCAAGGGAGATTAAATTAAGGATTCTATTATACTATACTATACTATACTATACTATACTATACTATACTATACTATACTATGTATAGTATATACAGACTATAAGTCTAGTATAAATTTAAAATTTTCATTGTTTTTAACAGAATATATGCCTAAATTAATAATTAATTAATAAATATACAATTTATTGGCTGTGTTCAGATGATTTACTAATTCATCAAACCTTGTAGGCATCATGACAGATAAAATGTACATTTATTTAAAAATTCTAATTTATATTCATTATTTAACTGGTTGGATTAGACACTGCATTTGTTTTTATACAAAGGACATTACACTGCATAAGTTTTTAGATAAAGTACATTACAGCTAGAATGTTGAATAAGTTTTAGCGCTGGTGAGGTTTAGGGATAAAAAAAAAAAAGAGACAACTTGCACAACTATGCAAGTAGCTGTGGCTTTTCAGATGGTGAAAATAAATCATTGATTAACTTTGTTAAACATTAAAGGTTTCAGCTTCTAAAAGCCAGTGCTGTAGTTGTTGATATTATGCCTTGAAATAAATAAATAAATAAATAAATACAGTAAATAAGAATCAACCCACAGAAATGCACTTTGTTTTTGTTTGTTTTTTTGGTTTTCGCAGATGAAAATTGATAATCATAGTGAAGGACCGTGATATTGTTCTACAATCATTGCGGTCAGTTCTCTTTAAATGTGCCAACTTTTCTGGAGTTGACATGGACATGAATATGAGTCCACTTAGAGGCAGTCCCCTGGCACATCTCTTTTCTGATTAGAAAAAAATACTTTGAAATACCTCCATTTCTTTACTTCTTAAAAAACAAGTCTCCTGCAGTGAGTTATTTTAGTAGACCAGTGCTTTCAATGCTCAATGTGGTATCACGATGCAGATGGTCCAAAACAATGACGCACAATTGCATCTAAAACAAGCATCACTCTCTGTCACTTCACACTCTATAGACCTCTCACACCACTTAGTAATCAGGACGCATGGAATGCTAAAATGTGTCATTCCTCACCTCGGCAGGTATTTCCTCTCAGGAGCAGATGTGAATGCTGTTGACTATGATGGAAGGTCTGCACTTCATGTGGCTGCCTCAGAAGGGCGTCTGGAGGTCATCAAGTTTCTGATGGAGAGCACTGGAGCCAACTGCATACTCAAAGACAGGTAAGGTTAAAAATACTATGAAAAATATGATGCTTTATGTAAGTTAATACAATAAAATTCATTACACTTTCATACAGTTATACACATTTTACTGATTATTTGTCATTGGATTTTGTGTTGATGTTGGCAGATGGGGAAACACAGCTTTGCAGGAGGCTATAAGATGCAATCAAGGACCTGCTGTGCAGCTCCTTACAAAGTACTCAGACTACAAGGAAATGCTATGATAGTACACCAAGCCCAAACAGATAATCAACCAACACATTCAGCTTACACTGTGCAA